>JABXWE010054011.1:0-12382 GCA_014611495.1 Limonius californicus
ATACCCACCCACAGACAGACATTTTTTAAAAACCACTTTTTTGGGTTCCTAGAGACCCAAAACGGATATTTCCGTTAAAATCTCGATTTCGAAAATTTTCATGAATTCAATACTTACCCTATACCTATAAGGTATGGGAAAGTAAACATTAATAAATTAATAAATTAATTGGCATTTTCTCTAAGGAATTTGGTTTACTACTTGGAAAACCTCGTGTTTAATAATTACATGGCTGTGTTCCGGGTTTTTACAAAAGATTATCCTATTGTTTCTTTTTTTGAGATGGCTCCTAATTTATCAATTTCAATAATCCGGCGCCTCCACCATATGTTACGCCTCAGCAGTAACTGATAAGGATCCCTTTGACCTTATCGCGGGGATCACCAGAGAAACAACTATCCTTATATAAAATGATTGGATTTATTCATTTGCTACGTACTACAAAACTTTTACAACTTATTCTAAAATAATATATTAAAACTACTTACAAAAATATAAACAGGTATACCGCCATTACTGGGATTGTCATTCTTTGGAACACCGCCAACTACCAGCTATGCACTATCTATTCTTCGCTATCAACTGTTTTTCTACGCACTGTTCCGCAATTCAATCTTAAGTGTTCTTTTATAAATCCCTTTTGCACCTATAAGCGATGACCTGGTTATTACTTAATTTCCCTTATCAAGCGTATTACTTATTTCACATTGCCTAATTTAATATTCTAATGTACTTTGATTTTGCTGAGTTAAAATGACATCACTGCTTGCAGCGCAAATGTGTATGCAATTGAAATCACATTGAAACAGCTATGAAGCAATAATAATTTAATTTAGAATTTTTGATATTGGGTTCCTAACATATATTGAGTTGCATATTATTGTCAAATAGATGTAATCACACATTCTACGAACTTAATTAACAACTGTGTGTTAAATTTTATTATTGTAATATTTTGTACAATTTCATACAATCGGAAATTTGTATGATCATACTGTATAAAAATGGTAGGAGGAGAGTAGATTATTTGAGCTTTTATTGTTACACACATTTGTAGTATCAAGTTTTTGTGCTTTGTAATTTCGAGAACGTTTTGGATTCCTGATAGCTTGGAGGTTTGCAATGGTTTTTCTTTGGCACGCATTTAATTCGAGCAATGTTTAAAATGTTACCAAACGTTAGCTTTAGAAATTTAATTTACTAAACGCGATTGTCTGTTGCAGATAACCTGACGCAGACGTTTAGAGCTCTTAACTTACGCCGCGAAACAAATGTAATAATAAAAGGAACTATTTTAATTCTTGCATAGCTGCGTAAGTGTATCGCAAATAGTTTGAACGTTTTGATATCGAATCTAAATAGTGTGTATATAAGAGTTTATTCTCACGGTTTCTACTGATTTTATATCTAATATGTTCTCATTAACTGTCAGGTCACTGATTTTTGAAATTGTTCTTGCCAGTCTTTCCATTAACCTAAGTGGAACTTATGTTGTAATTTCGATTATTAAATCAGTGCCATCAACAGAAAACATGTGAGTTGTTATATTTTTATGTCATTGTACCACAAACATCTTTTGGAAATTCAATATATACTTTTAGTTATATAAAATATAAAAATAAGAAAGACATGGAGATTCTCAGGTGTTAACAGACTCCATCAATGGTAATGGAAACCCCTTGAGGGCGGATTTAATATGATCTTCCTGAATAGGATGCGATAAATGATATATATATATATATATATATATATATATATATATTACTTTTTAGGTGCTTTATAAGGGATTAAATGCCTTTTAGGATGTATTTGAGAAAATGTTGCTAACATTCATTCATATTTTCACATTTACTGTACTGGGTTTAAGTTTTTTTTTGTGGTGTAATATTTTTTTGTTATGGGAAACGTGGTTACAAAACCATTAACAATAATCCTAGAAGTAAAGTTTAAATAAATCGACCAGTGTTGATATTTTTGGCTATTAAAATATCAACGAATCAGTGATATAATTCATTAGATTAGTGAATTTGTTATGGGGTTTTACTGCAAAAAAATGCGCTACAGAGCGATTGTTATACAAATTTGAAGTAAGCACTGATAGCCACCACCCACATTACATGAAAAATATGATTGTATTCGCGGATAATTGATTAGAAACGGTCAATTATACCAGAACTGTTAAAATTTAAACAGGAATGTTTAAATTAAAATCCCATTTGAAGATAATTCCAAAAATTAAATTAAATTAATTAAAGCATGGCCGCGACTTTTGTTGACATATCCATGGCAATTGGTTCGGTATAATATTTTGACAGTTACCTTTATGATGTCGGCAAGTTTTGTTCAATGCATAATAATCACATTTCTACTGAAATTCTTACAGGAGCGCGAGCACAAGACGGCGATCAATGTCTTTCTAAAAGTCGCGAGTTTGAGTAGTCGAAACACAAAGAGCTGCTTCGGTTAATTCGGTTAATTGTAAAAATGAAGAAAAACTTGATGGTAATATTTAGCAAGACGGGTAACAGTTCGTCAAATTTCACAAAATTTACAAATTAGCGTTGAAAACATAAAAAACAAGTCAAAGTATCGTAAGGCGAGTTCCAGGTGGATTCCGAGTCGTTTGCAAATTATTTCTTCTTTACTGCAGCGATATGAGAGATTACTTTTGGGGCTCATATGTGATAACTGATGAAACCTGGGTACATTATTTTACTTTTGGGTAAACGTACAATCCTGCAGTGGTGTCGCACAACATCTTAAAAGCCAAAGAAAGCAAAAACTGTATTCTCAGCTCATAAAGTGAAGGGGTTTATTTCTGTGGGATTTGTAATGTGTGCTCTTGGCGATTTCTTTACACAACGCCGTACAATTAATGCAGGCTGTTATTCGACAATTTTGCACCAAAAATTTAAGTTGGTGATGACGTAAAAACGGAAGAGAAGGCAAAGTTATGTTAGCTCGCCCTCATACCGCTGTAAGAACAATTGAAACTATAAACAGACTACAGTCCTGATCTTGCTCCCTCTAATTTTGATTTGTTTGACCCACTACATGAATTTTAAGCAGGGAAAAGACTTCAGTCAGATAACGACGATATCGAGGCTGTTCAAGAGTGGATACGCGTGCAACCCAAAGATTCCTTCCAGGAAGTTTTTAGAAAGCTTTTAGATCGGTGGCAAAAATCCATCGCTAGGCTGGGGATGTATGTATTTAATATTCACATATATATTAATTTGCTTTTACATTGATTCAAAGCCTGCAATATTATTACCCGTGTATGACGTTTCGTGAAATGCAATATATAACCTAATTTTGTAGGTAATCTATTTTCATTTCATCGTATAACTATTAAATCTCTTTGTGACGTTTAACTGTAATATTTGTTATTTAGAAGGTAATTGTATTGTATTTAAATTATCACCCAAAATATTAATTTAAGAGGTTAGAAAGTCGGCATGTATGGTTAAAATAGTCGCTTATAGAGCTCAGAATATGCACGAAAGGGTTACAATATTTTAAAATATCTGAAACAGGATTAGATAAAACCCTTTCACAAATTATATTTTAAAGAAATTTGAATTTAAGTTGGTTGTAACGTTAAGGATACGATATTATGTAAGTTTATTTTCTGACTGTGCTCAAGATTGGACTGCTGATTTTTAATCTAAATAAATCATAAAATTACTGAATCAAGGGTTACGCCTCATGATTTTTTAGGGAATTTCTTCTGAAAATAATAAATAAGTTGTGTCGAAATGCAGGTAGTTAAGTGCTTGGTAAATATGCGTAACTGCTAACTAATAACGTAAATGTTGATTGTTTTCGGGTAAAATCTCGTCGCAGTGGGGGTTGTTTTAGTAATGAACGGTCTAAGCCAATCTGTAATTTAATCTTTCTGGCATATATTGTAGAGTGGGCTTCCATATTTAAAAAGAAAATTCCGGCGATCTGATGCATACAAATGTGTATGATTTGGGGTAATGAAAAGTTTGGGACTGTTGCAAGGCATACGTAATTAATATAAATATTTTTTAGATCTACATAAAGGTAATATTTCGTACTATAATATATACAAATAATATTTAAAATACAGGGTGTTTTCAAAATTTCCCAGAACATAGACCATCTAAACTCAGTATAAACAGTCAAACACAATTATTTAAAAGCTTACTGTTACTTGACAACCAAAGAAATTACAAGGATTATGACAGATGGGAAAACTGTTAAACTGTCAAATCCCATTTTTAAAAATATTAGTAATTTACACAACAAATCTCTTAAATTTAACTTTTAGATGACACTTTTGCCCAATTAGCATTTAAGCCCCCCTCTCATTATTATATCACAGCAATATATATATATATAAATGCAGAGTAGATGACTTGTAAATAAACATACGTTCATCTGTGATGCATTTCCTTGATGACTGTATAAATATATATGAGAGGTTATTTGACGACCAATTTAAATATATGATATAACAAAGAACTGTTTTGTGGAACATAGCAAACGAGCAAAAAAAATTGAATAATGGTGATAGTAGAAACTGACTAATACTGGGTTAAGTACCAACCTCGTAAATTCATGTTGGAACCCAGAGGATATGTTCTAAGCTTGAACTAAATATGAGCGTAATAAATATTTGTAAAGTATTTTCTATTGCGTATTTACTGTTTTTTTGTGAATATATTTTACGTATACCTCATTGTTTTACTTTGTATATTGCATGACTACGTTATTCTAATTCTGTTTAAACTCAAATTGAATAGTGCTTTTTGGATTTAATGGATTGATTGGTGATTTTAGAGTTTTCATCTGTATTTTATGCTCCTGTCGATTATATTTCTTCTAATTTTTAGGGATTTTTGTTCGATTACAAATTAAAAGCTTGATGATCCGTGTCTTCCCTAATTTTAGAAAGTTCACATAGAAGTATTCATTTTGTTGGTGCGCTAAAAATGATTTTTTATGGACTCAGAATGTCATTCTGTAGGATATTAGGAAATAGAACTAACATTTTATCTTTAACAACAATAATCAACTATTGTTGTAGGTAGCAAAATTATTAAATTTCCCATGCAGAATTTTATAGCTCATATAGTTTTATACTAAAAGCGATTTAGCGTTATGACACAAAAAAATAAATTTATGGCAGGCGTAAAAATGAATGTCAAAATTAATTGCAAACATCAAGTAGTTATGGTAGCTATCAAATATAAAGAACAAAAATAAAAAGCTATTTTGTTTTATTTTTACATTCTCTAAATTTAAAGTTGTTAACGTTTCTGTTTTAGTAGGTTAATGAATTAGGATTTTATGTGTGTATAAAATACCTCTTAAATAAATGTTATAGTAGCATACTGGATAGCAACAAAATATTAAACACCTATCTTGTCTTTTAGGAAAAATTGGGATAAAGTATATTTTTAAATTATCGACATAGCGTATTTATGATATAAGTACGCCATAAGAGTTCCTCAAGGACCAATAGTTTAAGCTAATCATAAACTTTTTGGTCAACTCACACGCGTAACCTCTTATTATTTGACAAACAAAATTAGCATGTGCTATGAAAAAATTTTATTAGCTGTGCGTTTCTATTATTACATTACTATTTCAAGATGAAAAACGGTATTTTAAGATGATTTTCAAATAGTCCTCCATCTTATTTTTAAGACAGTCTGGTTTAGCTGCGCTGTTTCGGTAGCCTCTACCTTTCAAATGACTGTAAAAAAAATACGAAAGAATGAGATGTAGTTGCCGGAAAACGGTTCCTAATCTTGCTGGAATTCTACGGTTTTCTAGATTTGCAAATAATTCAGCTGAGAACTAGTAGCAAAATAGTTATTGAAATCAGATACTTATAAATGTGCGAGCAAAACTCTGTGTGCGAGAAATTGAATATTGCTGTGTGTTTCATAATGATGCTGGAAGTTGAAATAAGAGCTGTGTGCTGTTAATTTACCACGTAAGTTGTAATTTCTGATTTTATTATTCGAGCTGTGTTATTTAAATTTATTATTAGAGCTGTGTGATCGAAACGTTTTATTACTATAGCTGCGCGCTTCTAATTTATTATTAGAGCTCTGTATTCAGTAATGGTGCTTTGTTTACTTCATTTAATCTTCAGCTAGATGCTATACATAGCAGTTCAGTGTTGTGTGTTTCTATAAATTAGAAACACAAAACTCACATTGGTATTATAGCTGTGTGCTCATTCAGGGTGTTGTGTGTCCCTAGTTTAATACTCAACTCTGTGCTTAGTAATTGTGCTAGAATTAGAAATTACAGCTGTATGCTTTTAATTTACAATGTGAGTTGTGACTTCAGATTTTATTATTAGAATTGTATTCTACTTTTTTATTGTTAGAGTTGTGTGCTCCTAATTTTTATTATAGCTGCTTGCTTCTAATTTATTATTAGAGCTCTGAATTCAGTAATGATACTTTGTTTACTTCATTTAATATTCAGCTTGATGCTAAAAATGAGGTCAGCGTTATGTGTGTTTCTAAATAATAAATTAAAAGCACAGTAATCTCATTACAGCTCTGTGCTCATTCAGGGTGTTGTGTGCCGCTAGTTGAATACTCAACTGTGTGCTGAGTAATTAGAATTTGAAATTATAGCTGTATGCTGTTAATTTACAATGTGAGTTGTAATTTCAGATTTTATTATTAAAGCTGTATTCTACTTTTTTATTATTAGAGTTGTGTGCTTCTAATTTTTATTATAACTGCGTGCTTCTACTTTATTATTAGAGCTCTGCATTCAGTAATGATACTATGTTTACTTCATTCAATATTCCGTTTAGTGCTATAAATTAGTTTAACGTTATGTGTTTCTAAATAATAAATTCAAAACACAGCCATCTCATTACAGCTGTGTGCTCATTTGGGGTGTTGTGTGTCCCTAGTTGAATATACTATTCAACTGGGTTCTTAGTAGTTGTGCTAGAATTAAAAATTGTAGCTGTGTGCTCTTAATTTAAAATGTGAGTTGTGAATTCAGATTTTATTACTAGAGTTGAATTCTCCTTTTTTATTATTAGACTTGTGTGCTCCTAATTTTTATTAGGGCTGCTTGCTTTTAATTTATTATTATAGCCCTGCATTAAGTAATGATAATACTTTGTTTGTTTAATACAATATCGGGTGTGTGCCCTAAATTAGTTCAGCGTTGTGTGTGTTTCTAATTAATAGATTAGAAATACAGAATTCATTAATATTCCAACTGTCTGCTTCTGATTTATTATTATAGTTTTGCATTCAGTAATGATATTTTGTTTACTTAATAAAATATTCGGGCGTGTGCTCTAAATTAGTACAGCACTGTGTGTGTTTCTAATTAATAAATTAGAAATACAGAACTCATTAATATTCCAGCTGTGTGCTCGTGCTCATTCACAGTGCTATGCGTCCTTAGTTAAATATTAAACTGTATGCTTCTGGAAATTATAACTGTGTGCTTTTAATTTACAATGTGAGTTGTAATTTCCGATTTTATTATTCGAGTTGTATTTTGCTAATTTATTATTATAGCTGTATACTTTTAATTTACATTTAAAGTGCCCCAAATTAATAAATTAGAAACAAAACTCTAAATAAGTGTATAACTGTGTGCTTGTTAAAAGTGCTGTGTGCTCACTAACGGTGTAGCGTGGCCCTAACTAAATATTATGTGTGCTGTAAAGTTGTCGTTAAGTTGTGCTTTTATCCCACATGGTTATTAGTTAAAATTTAAAGATCTGGTTTAATTACAATTTCATTCATAGGGTAACGGGCACATGTAAGCCAACCTATTCTACAATTTGTAGATTAAAGTTGTGAATGTGATTTACAAGACGATATCGCGTTTCTAATAGGTAAATCTACTGTCTTGAAATGAAACTAAGCCGTTTGCGACAGATGTTTATAGGAATTTTCTTCTTATTTTAACAACTTCGAAAATTTCCTTGGGTAGATGTAAAATAAAGCAGCTTGTTACACTTGAACTTCTCGTTTCTGTAGCGTGCAGTTAGGTTTATCAAAGTTTATTTGATAGCAACAAGATTTTGAAACTGATACATTATATTGGAAATGATGTTACATCTCTCTAAATTCCCAGATCAGAAACTTCATGCACAGCTTTCAGCAACTTGCGCGTCTATCAAAGTTCGCAAGTGCATGTAGACAAGGAACTGCAGTGAACTGTCAGTCGGTCGTCGGATATAACTGAAAGGAATTCTGTTAGTAGTTGATGTGACTGCTTCGAGCAATTCCTGTTTTGTCAATTTTTGGTTGCGGTATGCAAAAATTAAAATTTGCAGCATTGCATTTCGCTTTAGAATTACAAAGAGATTCTTGGTTCATTACTGATTTCAGTAAGTAATTTGTTAATAATTGCTTGTTTGGTTGAGTAATAGACAATGGAGGCAGGCACTATTTTTCGAACGAATATAAAATAGGATCTCTATCGCGCCTCTGTGTTTAAATCAAACCATGAGTTTAATGTTTAAGTATTCATGGAAAAACATATAAATACAATTTTAATTTAAATTTAGATAGCAGTTCTTTAAGTTCACCCGGTATAACCTGTTTCACCCACATTAAAAACTGCTTGGTTACTTTCAGTTGTGCTCTTTGGTAAAAACTTTGTGTAGCTACTTATTTATTTGTAAGTATTTATTTATAGAACTTGAATATATATCATTTGCTATAGTCAAAATAAGCGCGTGTTATGCACTCGAAACAAGGTAAATAAATATGCATAAGTTCAGTGAACTACAGACAGTTGTGTGCAGAATGTGCAAGTTAGTTTACCCACACAAATAAAATTATAATCTAAAGTTTTTATGTACTTTTTCAGAACAATCATGTAGAAGAGATACTTAAGATAAAAGTCTTAAATAAAAATACTAATAACAATAACTATTGCATCCAAAATTAATACATTAATATGCTATTTCTATTTTATTAATTAAGCAACGTGATTGGTTTGCAGCAAAATGTATGTTGTAAACCTAATAGAAATATAACTGCATATAGCATTGGTTTCTACAAAAAAGTTTAGTGTTGTATAAATTTAGAAAAGGTATCACATTATTTAAATATGCACAAATTTGCCTAAATGTGCAAAGTATGCCGGAACTGCATTTATAGACAACATATGCACCAAATTTTCCAAACGTGGATTGATTGTTTTGAAAAATATGCACTAAACTCTATATACATAAACAGTGTATAGATTGAAAAATATGCACCAAATTGCCTAAATGTGCAAAATGCGTTAAACTACTTAAATGTGAAAAATATGCTACAAAACTGCTTAGAGATGTAAAATGTATACTAAACAAGTCAAGTGTGCCAAATTGAATCGATAGACAGAATATTTCTGAATATGCAAAATGTGTAGCAAATTACGTAGGTGGAAAAATATGCATTAAACTGTATGAAAATGAAAATCCCATAAAAATTAAATTCGCATCTGGCTGCCTAAATATGCAAACTATACAGTAAAACCCTATTACGGGAACTATGAAAGAGGTAGATAAAATATGCACCACATTGCCTAAATATGCATAGTCTGCACCCAAGCTGGGTAAAATACTCACGAAACAGCCTACACGTGCAAACATTTTGTTAATTACATTGATAAGCATAAATTTATAATATAATATTTTAAGTTGCTTAAATACGCAGCTCTTTTTCATATAGGAAAAATGTGGTATCAATACTCTAAATATGCAAACTAAATATATATCAAATTGTCTGCAGATAAAATACGTGGGACATTGGTGAAATATGCAAACTATACATTGAATTGCCTGTATACGTAAAATATATTCATACAATCTGGTATTCTGCCAAACTGCATCCACATAGAAAACTTCATAGTACAAATGATGTAGTATAATCATATTATGGAAACTAGGGTACAAAGGGATAAAATAGGCACTACATTGCCTAAACGGGCAAAGTACGCACCAAGAAGATTAAAATACGTATGAAACAGCCTACATGTGCAATCTATTTGATAAATTGCGCGATAAACACACTTTATATTAAGTATCAATAAATAAACTGTGCACCCGATTTCCCATATATGCAGAATGTGCACCAAATACCAAATATGCATCAAATTGGCGAAAGGTATACTATTATCTAAATATTGAAAATATGCCTCAAATTGCCTTAATGGGCAAAATATGCATATCCTTACTTAAATATATAAATTAAGCACCAAATTATATCTAGATGGGAAGAATAGAAACTGCGAAAGGTATACTATTATCTAAATATTGAAAATATGCCCCAAATTGCCTTAATGGGTAAAATATGCATATCACTACTTAAATATATAAATTATGCCCCAAATTATATCTAGATAGGAAGAATAGGAACTAAATATGGCGACTGCAGTGTGAAAGGTCTAAATGGACGATATATGCAAATAGTGTATTAAATTGTTATTAAAAGTGAAATATGTATACGATTGACTGAACATACAAAGTTTGCCCCATGATACCTAAATAGGAAAAATATGCTATATTGTCCAAATGTGCCAACTTCTTCCAAACTAGATTGATTGGTAAAATATTCTGTCAGTGAAATACGTTAACTGTGGAATAGCCAATTGGTCTAATATGTATGTCTAGTATAATTTGTTAAATAAGCACCAAATTGCTTTAATATGCAAAATGTGCCGCGCTTAAATATATAAATTATGTACCAAATTATATTTAGATGGCAAGTAAATTGTCTAAATATGCCAATTCTATTGTGAATTGTCTAGATGGGCAATATATGTAAATAATGTATTACATTGTCTTGAAAAGTAAAATATGCTTACAACTGATTAAATATACAAAGCTTGTCTCATAATACCAAGACAGGCAAATATACACTCTACTGTTCAAACATACACACATTTTCCAAAAGGTATCGATTGATAAAATGTGCTGTAAATGAAATATGTTAACTTTGGAACTGTCAGTTATTCAAATATGTATGTATAAATGGACAGAATATGTACATAATTTGGTAAATATGTACTAATTTGTCTTAAAGGGCAAAATATGCATATTATTGCTTAAATATATAAATTACCTATGTACCAAATTATATTTAAATTGGAAGAATAAAAACTGAGTATGAATATAATTGACTTGTACAGATTGTTAAAATATGCAGTGAATGTATTAACTGTGCGGCGGTCAGTTGTTTAAATATGTTTGTCTACATCGACAAAATATATGCATAATATAATTTGTTAATTATGCACAAATGTACAACCTATACAGTACAGTCAGTCCAAATATGCAAACTACCTGCTAAATTGTATTGTAAAACAAAATAAACAGTAAATACCCTTTACGGAAAATATGCTCTAAATTGCCTAAATATGATCCAGGAAAACTATGGATGTAATTATTTAAAGAGGCAAAATAGTCACTAAACCTTGCCTTTATATGCAATCTTTTTGGAAAAATGCGTTGACAGACACTATGTGCATAACAATTAAATAACATTAAATATACTAGCTATTTAGCACTTTACCGAGACAGGATGAATATTCATTCATGTGCCTAAATATAGAACCCATACACCAAATTATGTAAAGAGATAGATAGGTAAAAATATGCACAAAAATTTGTATAGTTAAATATGCAATCTTCTCCAAATTGCAGCGTATGGTAAAATATGCAGTATTCTTTAAAATTCGTATTGCTAGTTCTGCAAAATAATATCCTGAGAATTGGTTAATATGCATACACCAAACTACCTACAATATTCATCACATTGTTCAGATAGGCAGAATTACAACCTAAACTTCAAATTATGTAGACAGACAGGTCGATAGATCAAATATGCACGAAAGTCGATATAAATACACAATCTCTTCTCTAAATTGTATCGCAAGGTAAAATATGTAGTAATTTTTAAAATATGCATTTCTAGTTTTGCAAAATAATGTCATGAGAATTGGTTAATATGCATACACTAAACTTCCTAAACTATTCATCACATTGTTCGGATAGGCATAATATACAACCTAAACTTAAAATTATATAGAGAGGTATGTCGATAGATCAAATATGCACAAAATTCAGTATAAATACACAATCTCGTCTCGAAACTCTTAAAACATGCAGTATTTTTTAAAATATGCAGTATTTTTTAAAATATGCAGTATTTTTTAAAATATGCAGTATTTTTAAAACATGTATATTTTAAAATATGCAGTATTTTTTAAAATATGCTGTATTTTTTGAAAATGCAGTATTTTTTAAAACATGAAATATTCTTTGATATATGCAGTATTTATTAAAACATGCAGTATTTGTTAAAATGTGCAATATTTTTTAAAATATGCAGTATTTTTTAAAATATGCAGTATTTTT
>JABXWE010054014.1:0-17983 GCA_014611495.1 Limonius californicus
CAAAATACAAACATGGATCTCGACTTTACCTATGCTGTTACGGATCTCGCGTCGTTATTTATTTATCACGTACATTAAAATCGCAAAATTGTTTCCCCTCTAAAGGTGTAGGGTTTGAGTTGTTAATTATAAAGCCATTAATAAGAAATACACTCTAATAACCCATTCCCTTATGGCGGATCTCGGGTTGTCCTAAATGTATTTGGATCTCAGCTTGTTACAAAAACAGATATATATATATATATATATTGCTGAGTGATTCGCGCCATTTTGGTAGCGACAAAAATATATACTGTGTGATACGCGTCGTGCCGTTGGTGAAAAATATAATATAAATGAATAAGCAAATCCCACTAATAAAATAATGGTTGTCACAATCGTAAATGGGGTTCAATAATCTGCTGTTGATACACACAATAAAATAATACACAGACAATCCTGTGCCTTCTATGACATCTACAAATTGACGAAAAAATTGTATGCAAATGCACGCCTCACTCAACACTATGTTTAGACGATACTCTTTAATAAAATAAAACATGAACTTCACTTGAAATTAAATTTAAATTAATCTTATTCTCAGGATTATAAAATACTTGAGGTTGAAATAATTGGGCACTACTAAATTGAATTCCAATATTTTTATTATAACTAAAGGAAGTAGGCAAATGCACTTTTGAAACATGTAAATCCGTACAGAAATAAATTATTTAAATTTAAATATTGATTTAAAAGAAATAAATAAACTTTCAAATGCAAAACGAACCTTTCACAAATTTTGACTGGTGTCAACAAACAATTACTAATTTACAAATCAATAATAAATTAAGGTATTTAACAGAAAATCAAAGTTTATTTCCATAGAGTAAAATGACCAACCTTTTTCCCTTGAAACTGGTAAACACCTTATGTGCGCGCAGCAAGCTTTATTATTTCTTCATCCAACGTCCTGATTTCACGTAGAAACGGCTCCCAAGGGCTCTTGCTTAATTCATTCGACGGCTTCTTAAAGGCCTCCCAAATTCATCTGGATTACACAGGATCTTTGTTGGCTTTCAGGTAATAGATTGGCTTTTACCTGTTGTTGCGGGTTGTAGAATATTGTTTAATCGTAGCACGTCGCCTTTGTAGATTATGTTGCAGTTAACCAACAAATTATAAATCGTTAATTCGTTGTTGAATCGTTTATAATTATTTATATTACAATCGAAGCACTTGGATAATTATTTTAATATTCTTGTAGCACTGGATTTGTCAAACTCTTCGGTAAGTAAAGCACTAATAGCTAACAGTAATCAAATTTACAAATTTGGTTATAAAACTTTCACAGGTTCGTCGTCTTAAAATTTTGGGAAGTAAACTTTCAAAGGTTCGTCGTTGTAAAATTTTGGAAGTAACACTATCGTCCAAAATTCGCCTTTTATACCTGCTTTGAAAAATGCAAGCGTTGCCATAGCAACTCAACAAACTTGCAGATTTTTCAAACAATATCGAGTCTACCTAGCAAACACCTGATAATTTTGACCAATGAGAGAGCAGCTACAAGATTACCAAATTTGCATACAAAATCTTATAAACTAAATAACTTAACTATGGAAAAAGATATGAGAAAACTAATAACATATTTGGAATCTTCTCAAAAAGGCACATCTTTTGAGACCAAACATGACCTATCTCACACAAATACAAAACTAACAGTTACTAACAAATTTTATAAATCATAAATAAACAATTAAATCTAATATGAAACTTAACAAAAACACATTCAAATTATTGTAACAGTACAATACTATCATCTATAAAACATTTTATCAAGAATTAGACACTTAAATATAGGAAAATTTCGAAATCTAATAAAGTACCTATATGACCTTTTTACATATAAACATAAATTCAATTATTAAAGCATTGTTCCTGACAAATTTTACATGAAAAAATGCCCTGTCTAATAACATAAAGGCATTTGAACTTACAATTCCCTAAGGAATAGATATAACTTAACAATTTAAACGCATATAAACGAAATTGTCAAAATGTGTTTAAATAACACATAAATAAACAAATACAGCATTGCAGCATCCTTATCACTTGTATTACAAGTTTACAAACAATTATAGCAGAATCTAAACATTCTTTCGATGTAATTTCATAATTTCTATAATCGTCGATGTAAATTATATAGTTTTGTAGATAAACAAATTAATACATCTTTAATTTTTAAATAAATACAACATAAAGTTGCTTCATAAGCTATGCCAATGGCATCCATTACAAATTACAGCCAAATAACCACATTAATAAGCTTAAATCTACAAAATTGATCTGAACTGTCAAATTATAAACATTTACATTAATATAATTGTTATTACAGTTCAAGACTCAGAAAAAATTGATGAAAGGCATAAGAACAATATTCTGAGCGCGGCTCCATTGCCAAATTTCCTTCAGATGAACTCAAAACTAGCAATTCCCATATATTACGACAACCCCAAGAATGATCGGAGAAGTCAACGTAAGAACTCCTTTGAAAATAATGCATGGAAAGGAAAGCTTCCTATAGCTTTAATACTTTATATTTAAATAGAATTAAGTCCATGTTATTGCGTTCAACACAGCAATATATATATCCCGTTTCATAGCGTTCTTCTACGCCCTACGGTTCCTATTTGCCATCTTCTTCGGTCATCCCAGTCAACAGGCTCCAAATTCCGTTCAGACATTGTTCTTTGGATGCCACTCAACCACATTGTTTTCGGTCTTCCCTTCTTCCTTCGTTCTAACGGTGTCCATTGTAATATTTGTTGTGGAGTTCTCTCTTCGCCCATTGAATGTGGCCATACCAGCTGGATTGTCTTTGTTTTACGTCCTCTACTATTGTTTTTTCAATGTCCATAATGCTTTTTACTTTCCCATACCTCATAGCTATAGGGTAAGTATTGAATTCATGAAAATTTTCGAAATCGAGATTTTAACGGAAATATCCGTTTTGGGTCTCTAGGAACCCAAAAAAGTGGTTTTTAAAAAATGTCTGTCTGTGGGTGGGTATGTACGTATGTACGTACGTATGTATGTGACGCTCCTACAGCCGAAAGTATTGCTCCGATTTTGATGCGCTTTGGAATGCGGGGGTGTATCGAAAATTCATCGAAAAAATAAGCTTTTCAAAAAAATCCGAAACCGGAAGCGGAAGTTACGCATGTTTTTTTGGTATCACTTTTTTCGTGATTACAATTTTGAAACTTTTATCGCGGATAACGATAGAGGGTCATAAGACAAATCTGTTAGTTTTTTGCCGAACTCGCTAGCTTTAAAATGAAGGGCGCTATGATTTTTTGAAAATTTTGAGTTTAACGCCCAATTACTCGAAAACGGATGAATCGATTCAAATGATTTTTATTTTCTGAATAGTATATGAAGGGTAAAATGAGGTGATATAAAAAGTTTTTTGAAAAATTATAAGGGGCCTAAATTACGAATTTTCAAAATTTTGGAAATTTTCAAAAAATTATTTCTCAAAAACTGCTCCAAGGAATTTTTTTTAAATTTCATATGTCGATAGACCTCGCAAGGGGCTATCGATATGTTTTTTGAAGAACTCCGTAATTTTCCTGTGGCGCCCTCTACGAAGCTTGGAAGTTTGAAACTTCAAACTCCTTTAATTAATAAACGAAAAAAGATAGGAAGCTGGGGTTTTCACTGAATCGCTCAGTACGTAATGGAGCATATGAATATGCAAAGAAATATTACACTCGTGGATATATGTAAGCGCACCGGCCCCCTCCCCCCTCTTTTTTAGAAAAATATTTTTTTTATTGTAACGGTTGTTATTTGTTTGCGTCAAAGAATCTTTTTCCGCGAAAATAAAAAAATCGATTTTTTATGCCCTACAAAATATAATTTGCAGGGACTTAGAAAATTTTACCTCGGTAGCAATAGCGATCGGTACTAGTTAGACCGCGCGACGGCCTAGCGGTACGGACAGCCCTGCGCACTTTGGTTCAGAACTATTGCCATACTGTCGCGCTACATTCATTTCTTTAACCAGTATTACAACACCAAGTTATAAATTATTTATCAAAATTTTGTATTTAATACTTAATTTGATATATATAATTATTATTTATATATATATAATTTGAAATAAAGATGATATGAACAGTTTCCAGTATGGGAAAGTCTAGGGAGGCAGTCGCGTCCACTTATTATTCGTTCGTTTCGGACTCTATCCAAGCGTGAGATATCGGCCGATCGTCGTAAGAAGTCCATTTCAATTACTCTCAGCTTATTTTCTGTAGTAGAGTTTATTTGCCATACTTCACATCCACATAGCACAATACTTTTCAAAATTGAGTTTTGTATTTGGTTTTTCCTTGATTTCGATATATGTTTGTCCCATAAGATCGAATTTAAGGCACCTGTAACTCTCTTTCCTTTTGAAATTCTTGTTTCAGTCTCTTTTTCTGTTCTCCTTGAGTTGGTTATTTTATTTCCTAAGTAGGTGTATTCATCGCATGACTTTATAACACCACCGTCATTTAATATCAGATCTTCTGAATGTCCTCCTACACAGATATAATTAGTTAGTGTATTTGTGTATGTCCTCTTTTTTAAGCCCGCCTCATGCCATTGTTGGCCAAGGGCCTCCCCCATACGGGGTTGATCTACTCTCCCATAGTGATCAATCCTCGTGGGAGAGAGGCGCCGTGTTAACGCAACCTTCGGGTCACCCATCCAAGTACTGACCGGGGACCACGCTGCCTTAACTCTCCTGATCGTACGTGTGTATGTCCTTATGTCTGAAAAATCCATTTAGGATTTTGAGTCCATAGTTTTCATATAAGTGTGGGATTTTAACAGCTTGCAAAGTTAAGCAACAACACTAATTGACTACAATCTTTATTTACACAATGTTACACCTTGTAAAACTAAATCAACTACACTTCTAACAATTCCAACTAATTTACGCGCTCCACGATACGTCTGTCTTTTTTAACCTCACACTTCCTATTCCGGTTACTTGTTCTAGTGCCAACTTAGGCCAACTCAACTCCCTATCCTACACTCGGCCATTCCTGCCTAATCATCGGACACCGATGATTGGTTGCTGATCCACGGCTTCATGTACTCGGCTGTTGTAGAAGTCTTTAAAGGTCTGTCACACGCACTTTCTTTCTGCACGTCGTAGGTATCTCGCGGTTTCACTTTTATTACGCGGTACGGTCCGATATATTTAGGTTTTAGTTTTTGTCCACCACCGAACTGCGTTCGTTTTATAGCAACAAGATCGTTTACTTGATAACGCGTAGGGGTGCGTCTTCTCAAATTGTAACTCTTTTTGTTTTCTGCCTGCATCTTTCTGATCTGTTTCTTCGCTTCATCTCGTAGCTCTTCTCTATCGTTTTCAAAATCTTTGATCAGTTCTTCTTCCAACAGACTCTTTAAGGTTATGTCTGTTTTCATGTGCATCTTCGTTCCAAACAGTAATTCAAATGGAGTTGTAGCAATACTACGCTGATAAGATGAATTTATAATCTGTTGCACGGTATCGACGTACTTATACCATTTCGTGGGATCTTCTAAGGATAGCCTACCTAACACAGGTATAATTATCCGATTAATGCGCTCAACTGGACCATTAGCTCTAGGTAATCCTGTGGTCACTCTATGGTGTTTGATACCTTCTTCTTTACAATAATCTTGAAATTCACATGATGTAAACGCTGTTCCTGTATCTGATATAATCATTACAGGATTTCCAAAAATTCTTTTCTGTGACTCTAACTTACTGATCACTTCTCTTGTAGTCGTTGACTTAGTAGGATAAAGCCAAACAAATTTAGTGAAAGAATCAATGACCACTAAAATATGATTGTAATTCTTGCATGTTGATTCTAAAGGACCTATGTGATCAACATGGTAAGTGTTCAAGGGCATATGCTCTTTATGCAATGGATATAAAAATCCCTCCTTTTTCCCTTCTTTACGGTTCATCAGTATGCAAGGCACGCAAGCCTGAATGATATTCGCTATTTTCATCTTTAAATTTGGTATAAAATATTCTCTTTCAATTATCTCTCGCGTTTTCTTTTCCGCGAAGTGTCCTTTCTTGTGCGCTTTTCGTATTATTTCGTTCTGCATAGCTTTTGGTACTACCAACAATTCGATTCCGCTTTCAAGCTTATGGAGTAGACCATTCGTTAAATCTCTGAATATTGCATTGATAAATCTTTGGAAAACAGATGGTGAATTGCAGTGCCCAAAGGGTGCTCGTAAGAACTGATACTGACCATTGTGAGTCACAAAGGCTGTGTACTTACAGCTTTCTTCTTCAACCACGACATGGAAAAAACCATTTTTTAAGTCTATTGTACTGTAGTACTTAGCATGTTGTAGTCTGTCTAGCTGGTCCTCTAGTAAAGGTAACGGGTAACGGTCTTTTATTACCTTTTGATTTATTTTCCTGTAGTCGATACATACCCTCGGCGAGCCATCCTTTTTCTTGACTATCACCACTGCGCTTGCCCATTCAGAACTACACGGTTCAACTATTTCGTTTGCAATCCATTCTTTCACTTGGTTTTCTACTATTTCTCTTTCATTGAATGGTAGCCTCCTAGGTCGATTGTAAATTGGTCTTCGTCTTTCACAATTATCTTCATCTCAACGTTAGTCGTCTTTTTCTTGGCTGGTTCATAATTTTCTATTAACATCTTAACCTTTTCTTTATTTTCTTCTTTCGCTGTGTCTGCAACGTCTAATTCGTCTTCGGTTGGACTTATGTGTAAAAGGTTATCATCGGGTCTTCTTGTTATCAGGATTCCTTCTTGGTTTATTATCAGGTCTGCTTGGTTCAGCAATTCTTGACCTATAATAACTTCCATTGATGTTGCTTCCTTCGGCACCACATGTACTGTTGTAGGAAAATCATTGTCGTCAATCTTGATAAGTGCCGCAAAGAATCCGATAGTATCCACTTTATTTTTACCAAAACCTGTGAGTGTCAACGTAGGTTTACACATATTGGGTAATTGCATCTTCTCGTACACATCTTTTCTAATTAGGTTGACTTGGCTTCCTGTGTCTACCAGAGCTTCGAATTTCGAATCTGCTATCATTACCGTCTTAATCATTCGGTTCCGTGAAGCTACGTCCGTGATGTTCGAGACAGGAGCCGTTGCTGTATTGCTTGACTTACAATCTGGACTCTCATGCCCGAAGTTACCACATTTAAAACATTTAGGACCTTGGTCTCTCGAGTTGCAGTTCTTGGAATCATGCCCCTTTTCTCCACAGTTGAAACAACGACGTTCTCTTCTTTCTTTATTTATTTATAATTTCGCTGGTAGGCCAGGCTTTTCAACGTTATTGGAGTTTCTAAACTTCGTTTGTTGGCTGGGCTGATATACGTTCCTAGCTCGGATTTCCTCATATGTTTTTAACTTTTGTTTAAACTGGTCGATTGTTTCTGCTCCAAATAATACAACTTTGTTTCTCATATCGTCCTGAATTCCATCTATTATGTAATGGATTAATGATTCATCATCGAT
Organism: Limonius californicus; assembly: GCA_014611495.1. Classification (NCBI taxonomy): domain Eukaryota; kingdom Metazoa; phylum Arthropoda; class Insecta; order Coleoptera; family Elateridae; genus Limonius; species Limonius californicus. The sequence continues at coordinate 7,548 of JABXWE010054014.1, forward strand.
TTTTCCTCGGCCGCTTATTTCTTTCATTTCTAAAAAATATCTGTATACATTTTCGTTTTTCTTCATCTTCCTTCTGCTTAACGTCTCATGCAGCTTAGCACTGCTCGTTGTTGGGGGAAATTCAGCCTTAAGTGCCCTCTTAAGTGAATTCCAGCTCGTGATGTGTCTGTCGCCCTGGACAAATATTTTAGCTAAACCCTTTAGTGATTTTTTAGCAAAAATAAAGGTTTCCAAATCGTCCCATTGTAACAGGACTTTGTTTTCTTCGAAGTCTGTTACAAAATCATTAACAGTATAACCGTCTTCACCGCTAAATGATCGAATGGAGTCCTCTACGTCACGGAAATTAAAAACAAATTTTGACTTTGTACTCGTTGATGCGCTAGAATTTAGGCTTTCTCTGTGAAAAATATTTCTTCCGTCATTTCGCTTAAATTCAGCTTCTGTTTTACGTGTTTCGGCTACGCCTTCGTCTTCGTTTCGATCGTCTTCGTCTTGATCGTCTTCGTCTTCGGTATCTTCTTCTACATGTGTGGTAGTTAGTAATTCAATGTCCATTAAATTATTAACAACTCTTTCAATTACGTCTGAAGTATCGCCAATGAAAAGATTGCCCCCTGTAAGATTGTCATTAATAAACGATAATTTATTATTATACTCCTCCGAATTCGAGCTGAAACCGAATCCCGAAAACGATCTCCGTCTTTGTCGGTTTTTTCTATCACCGTCGGTTTCGAATACAAGGCGGTGAAATGCTTTTATAGCTTTAGTCGTCGCGTTATTAATGTTATCTTTAATATGAGTGATCTGACTTAAATTTTCCATTGCCTCGGAATTTATAATTCACCAACACGCGCGATTATAAAATTGGAACAAACTCACCCAGTTTAGTAGAACGCAAAGCGCGCGCAACTCTTGTTGAACGCCTGATGTAGTAGCGAGTAGGCAACCCAAGATGCGGCTGTGTTTTGATCGAGCGTCTCTCGATCGCTTACGTCTTCGGGGGGTACCTTCAGCCCTCTGCTTCTACCGCAAGCGACTCCAAATCTATCTGCTGGGACTTCGTTCCGTCTCGTCCTCCGTGTTGCGCCTAGGTCTTCGATCGTGTAGCCAACCGGTGATGGTTGCAAAACTTGCTTCGCTGTATCCCGGACGAGCCTCCAAGATTGTGAGATTTTAACAGCTTGCAAAGTTAAGCAACAACACTAATTGACTACAATCTTTATTTACACAATGTTACACCTTGTAAAACTAAATCAACTACACTTCTAACAATTCCAACTAATTTACGCGCTCCACGATACGTCTGTCTTTTTTAACCTCACACTTCCTATTCCGGTTACTTGTTCTAGTGCCAACTTAGGCCAACTCAACTCCCTATCCTACATAAGTTTATTAGTCTATCGCCATTGTCATTTCACGTGTCTTCTCCAAACTTTCCGACTGCTTGGCTATTTTGTTTATTTCCAGTTCTAGCTGAAATTTCCGATCTTTTCTATACCTTTTCCCTTTCTTTCTATTTCCGTTAGAACGATTACATTGGCTTTCATTTTAACCTTGTGAAATGTCTTCTGCTTTTCCTCGCCAACATTGTATGTTCCATGTTCCAAAATTCATAACCTTTTCTCGCTTTCTTTCCGTCCTTGTTCCGAGGCTTGTCTATAGGATTTTTTGCAGCTTATCAAGTTTGTACGAGAGCAGGGGTGCAAACCCATACGCCTCAGCCCCCTTTGGGAGGACCCTAGGTAATTTTCTATCGAGGTTTCCTTCCTCTAGGCTAATTGTCTGACAGGACTATAGAGAGTAGCCCTCCCCATTTTCCGGTCTTTCCGCTCTCATAGAATATCCTTCCTGGAGACCGTTGGCCAGTTATCATTCTGTAACCCTAGATAGGGGCCCTTACTGGATGCTATCAACCGGAGCCACGTGAACCCAGGTTTTTACCGAGGTTGTTACTCCTCACCCTCCTCCTTTCTCATCCTGGCTTGGGACAGGCAACGGCGGAGTTATAAATGCAATAAAATGCATTTTAAAAAGTCAACAAACAAGAAACAAATTGAATAACCAGATTAAACAGATTTTGACAGGTGAATAAATTATTTTAATTTCACAGTTGTTTAAAATTAATTAAATTTGTTTATTGTCCAATCTCAGATAAGCAAAAAATTTCATAATTCTCCCTAATTTGAAACTTTTGATCACATGTTACTAGCCGTACTGTTAACTAAATTATAGTTAAGGTTATTGTTTTCTAAGAACAGAGAATCGTCGTAGAGCGATGTAAGATTAAGGAAAATTAGGCAGCCAGTAAGTCGAAGCGTGGGTTCTCAAGCGGATGCAGAATTCGCCCGTCCGGGATAAGTGAATAACAATATGTGTGTCTCTTAGTTGTTGAATGTAATGAAGCGGTGGATACTTATATATTTGCTACCTGTAAGATGGTGTATATGAGCTGTGTCCTATGGCAGTTGTTGTATGAAGCTGTAGATAATGCTTTTACTTTTGTTGAGGTAGTACTGTTAGTAATTGTAATCATTGTGTTATTATGATTAGGGCGAGGTCTATTCTCCTTGGGGCTAGCATGCTCGCCAAGGTGCTGGGCGGTTGTGTCTCGCGGATAGTTCCGTTTGAAGCCGCTTAATGCTCAGCGGGTCGGTGCTCCGGCGTGGCCATTCGATTTAACCTCAATCTGGTTAGCCGAAGCGACACTGTATTGCACTTTGTAGAGTGGGCCGAAGAGAGTTTGTCTTTCACTATTTTCCTTGTGATGCATGTACGGCGACTGGCGAAGGCCGTCGGTACTCGTTACAGATTAGGTACATTAGACATCATCTGCTACAGACGCCCTGTTAAGGTTACCCCACCCCGAACGAAAACTACCAGAGACTGTTCTGTAGTGGTGCCAAAAGTGAGCTACTACATGATACGGGGGCCACCCGACCCCTCGTAAATAGAAATGTAGAAACTACAACGCTAATTAATCAGGTATTGTTGCTTGTGTGGTGTACGCCGAAATGGTCCTTGACTGTTTGTGTGTTTATGAATGCCAGCGTACGTGCTTGAAGCTGTAAGATCCCGAGCTTCCGGGAATTTAGCCTTGATGAGTAGATATAACCGATTTTGAAGCCCTATTGGTGTGTATTGAGTTATTTATTGTTTTAGTTCATAAGAAGTCCCACAGCCCGCCTAGACAAGAAACGGTCCTTCTTACATGTTTTTCCACATTTGGGATAATTGTAATTTGGAAATTAGTCTTACATTTAAAACTGTCATTCCAATAAACAATTTGCAACCTCTGTTGTTCTCGACCGTTAAATTTGTTATCCAGAGAAATCCCGGGAAATTTATCACGTTGCCCACAACGACGGCCACCGCAGTGAAAACTTATACATCTGCTACTCGTGCGCTTCCGTTGAGTTTCCGACTAATAGAAACATTATTATTGGCAGATTCTGTATGAAATCGTCGGGGTCAAGAAAACTCTCTACATAAAAGTCCGTTGGGAAACATTTCAATTTGGATTTGTTCAATATTTTGTTAAATGTACCTTTTATGTGTATGTGTTTTTCCAAAATCTGAAAATGAATTAAGATAATATTATTATCTGACTTGAAACTGCCCTAGCAAGACTTCTCGAAGCCAAGAGCCACATTTTTTTATAACAAATGGAACGATATTTGTAATTTGAATTCTGTACCCCATTGCATTTATTGGTGTCATATTATTAATCTCTTCACCTAATTGGAAATACCTAAACTGCGCTGACTGCCTGAACGCATTGTGGAATACGAACAGTTACAGGTCTTCCACTTGGTTTACATTTCAAAACCGTTCTAGTTTCCCGCAGATGTGAAGCCCGCATTTACCGGCGTTTCGGCGTAAAATAGGATCATGCTCCTTAGATTAAAACTGCATCTAAATAAGCAACGAACACTATCACTAATTATAGATTCTAGATTCATTATATTAGAAAAATATCACAATAATAAGTTTATATTATATATTTGACCAGGGCAATTTTACTTTCCACAGTATCTTAATTATTAATAGAATTATCAATTTCTAATTTGTAGAACGATTAATTATTGGTCTTTCTAGTTTAAATTTAAAATGTTTTTCGGTGTGTTTGCAAAAAAATATAGGCCGTCCTTTGCTTTTAATAACTAATTCACACGTTTTTGGCATATAATTCACCAGTTTTTGTAATTCTTCCTTCGTAATGCAGCGATACCAGGCATCAGCTAGGGATACGATTAATTCCACTTTTTCTGTGGGCTTTTTTATTGAAATAATGTTAGAAATACTCTGCCATAAGTTTTGTAAAGAACTTAGGTCCGCGAATTGTCTATTCCTTTAACTGTATTGGTCGACATTCAAGATATAACAACCTCTGCAACCTCTGCTCTGTGGCAGGGAGCATTCTCATCTTCAAAGATAAAGGTTTCGTTAGGAAGTAACTATTATCCACTAAGCAGCATCTTCTCCTGTAAGACATGTACTTGGTTACATTCATCATGCCAGGTACAACATGCAATCTACCAACACCTTCAGCAGATATGTAGCCCCTATCATGACAGAAGTTGGATGTTTAATTGTTGGCGGAACACACTGTTGTGAACATTCTTCTCCTGGAAATCTTCTAACATATGTGTTTCCAGCATGATTGTTACTGTTAAAGGTAGATTCATCACTAAATAATACCTTCTGCCATTGTTCTGCGGCCCAATGGCGATGATCCGTTGCCCATGTCAAACGGTGGAGTCTTTGTTTTTCTGATAGGAGGGGTTTCTTCCGGGCTTTGCAACCCCTAATTCCAGATTTCAAAAGTCTTCGTTTTTCAGTACACGTTTTACACGTACACCAGTAGCTTCGGATTCATATTTTGGTTAAATCCGTCAAATTAAGACTTTTGTCTGCCAGTCTGTCTCGTCCTCTGCAATATACTGTCATTCGGCAACAAAAGACGATCAGGGGACGCTAATTTCCAATTCTGCTCCGAAACCTCCAACTTTCTTGAGATTTTCCAAAATCTCGGCCGTATGTACAATAAAATAACTTCGAGTATGTACTCAAACACTAAACACTTTGATTTATTACCATAATTCATAAATAGAAACATAAAATAACAAATTAGAGGAGATGCCTCAACAACGTGCTGTCTGAATGATGGAATTATCGGAACTACCTTCTTCTTGATTACTAAAAACTTCCTATTTTTCCCCGTTGCTAACGAAACAATATATAAACAACAAAGAAAATAATGCGACCTAAACAAAATCAGCCAATCAGGGGCAAGCAATAAATAACCAAAATTTACCAAATTCTTATAAATTGCAATAACTTTCTTATCTTGCATCAAAATGCAAAACACCACTGGGTTGTACATTAAAATATGAACATTTTGATACCTCACTTGGCACATGTTTGAAAATGCACAAATATTTTTAACATAATTTTAAAATAAAATCTGAAAATTAAATTAAATGTTTATCATAATCAACTAATAACTTCTTAACATACTCTAGCACATCACTATAAACATACTTTTCCGAAGAGAAAAGCATAAAGCTCACGAAATTACAAATTAATATGTAACTGTCAAACTGATTACAATTTTACTTATATTTTATTAATTACAGCTCAAGAATGCACAAATAAGACTTATAAATTTATCCACACTTTTATCAAAATGACTGTAAACAAATAAAACAAAGTGACAACCTAGAATTCAAGGTTACACAGTATTATGATGTCAACCCAACATCGGAAACTACAAGATCAACCCGTATTCAATCCAAATGTGGTTAAACAATCAATTTTTGCAAAGTGCAGCTTTACTCAAATTAGTGGTAATGCAGTTTCAAGTCTCAAATCTATAAGTTACATATATGACCTATTTGTGAGATATTGTGAGATAGCAGAACTTTATACGAACTTGTGTGACCTCAGCAAATTGTTATTTTATTCGTTCTATTCATTCAAGTGTATCTATTTGAAGAGTTTAGTTTTTTGATAAAGTAATTGTTTTTTATTTATTATTTACTTTACAGGTGAATAAGCTATGATGTTATAATTTTAATATTTTGTCTTATTTAGTAACAGTTTCCGAGAGCCTTTTACATAGACTATTTGCTACAGAGGGTTGAAGTTACGAAATGTTTCGCATAGCTTCTTGTTTGATCCGTGGAATAAATATTTTGACAAAGTTGGTGGGTTCCACCTTTAACATGTGCTACAAAATAAACAGTCCGACAAGTGATGCGAAACTCATTTTGTGTAAACCAGACTATGTAACAAACAGAACGAGATGACAAGAGACGCGTCAAAGCTCGCCGTTTTACGGTTGGTGAACGCTTGGGGTAACTGTTTGTGAATAGTTGGTATTAGAACCAACTTCCTGTGATAAGATCTGCACATGGCGACTTAAGTCGTGTTTTAAATTGTTTCAATTTGTTTCAAATTGTTTTAAATTGTTTGTTTGTCTTAACTTATTCTGACACATCTGTGATTATTTGTTAACTTATGGTTAATATGTTAGACCTCGAGTACGCGCTTTGGCGTGATTCCAATGTTAGAACTTTGATTTGTAAGTAAGACCTAACCTAACTTTTATAAATTGTTAACATTGGTTCTTGGAATTCCAGAATCCTGATGAAGAAATAAATTATTTCGAAAGCTTGATTAAAAATCGAATAGTTTCTATTCTTTTTTGCCCCTTGGCCATTAACCCAACATTTGTGTATACCTAACAAGATATTTACGAGACAGGACAAGATATAAAACTATAAACTATAAAATTGTTATAGGAAATGCCTTCAACAAAAGAATTGAATTGCTATGGGAGCATTCATATTATCAAAAATAGAAAGCATCTTTTAAAGTCAGATAATGGGTAAATTCCTGACTCAGATTTAATGCATTTGTTGAAAATAATTCCTTAGGCGTAACGAGCCCTAACGAGGATTTAATATTTAAGCATTTGTTCGTTAGATGATTAGCATTGGAATTCAATTATTCTTGACTTGGTGGACTTATTTCCAAAGATTTTTCTCAGCCAAGTTACTTTAGTTAGTTTAAGTATCTACTGAAGATGGCAACTTAGCTGCCGAAATAAATTTTTAGGTGTTCTTAATATCGTGGTGACAAGGGGTTTTCCAAAGTTTATTAATAACAACCCCTTGGGCTTTATCTACCCCAACAAAAAATTTCAAATGGCAACCTATTTTGTGATACGTCATTGAAAGAAGAGCTGCGACACAACCCGGTATCCAAAAGAAAAGGCGTCAGTTCACTGCCAAAGCCTAGCGTCCACTCCTTTTTCTTAATTTATGAACCGGGCCGAGCAACGGTGAAAAGCCGACTGAAGAGGAAATGCAACGCGAATATGCATTGGCCAAAATTATTACACCACATTGTGAAATATGTTGCAATAATTCCGAAACAATTTAACACGTAAATTCGCAGAAAGCATCCAGGACCAAACGCGCAGACAAAACATTAATCGGCAATTTTGCATGGTAACAACAAAAGGTTCACTAAAACTGTATTTGGGAAATAATAATATAGTAATCGGCTACAGAGCGGCAATTAAAATGCGACTTTAATTCAGATGAAGTGGCAAAATCAAATGAACATAACAGTTCACGCCAAATTAAAACATGCCTGTTATATTGTTGTAAAATGATTCTTGACTCATCACTAAACAAGACTCGTCCCCAATCATTATGGTCCCAATTTATATGCTCCTCTGATGATTTGCAGTAAGTGGAATGCAAACCAGTGGTCTTCAAGCATATAGACCGATGACACGAGGACGATTTCTTATTGTTTGTGTTGATATCAGCCTTCCAGTAGCAGCAGTAAACTCACCTCGAAGCTGGGTTGAATTTCCACGTGAGCTAACGATCAGTTCTTGGTGTTGTTGATGCTGGTCAACCTCGTCCTTGTCTTCGCAGAACATCTCCAGTCAAGGGCGTTTCCAGCTCAAAACGGAAGAGGAGGCAGCTTTCTGAATCCAACTTCTTTCATGAAGGAAGGGAGTCCATGGGGGGGGCATGCAATAATACACAGTTACAAATGAAAAACACTATTTATTAATAAAATAAGTTTTTGAACTGTAGTTTGCAAGGATTAGTTTTGCAAATTGTCTAACTACAGCTTCCACTAATTGTTCCTTGTTTGCGGAAACCCATTGACGATGAATGCTTAGCATGGCTAACCCATTAAACCTATTTTCACCAATAGTGCTTCTAAGCGATGTTTTAATTCGGCGAAGGAAACTGATAGAACGCGCTATAGTGCTTGTTGTTCAGGGCTGTGAAAGCAAGATCAGTAGTGCCTTTCTAATGGTTGGAAAAAACAATTCGCTCATTTTTAAAACATCGATGATATCTGGCGCTTCTTTTACCTCATTCCACATTTTGAACCACAATTCCCCTTCTCCTCCGATGCCTTCCAAATTGTAAAAAGTTGCTCTAGATGAAGTATTTTTATTCCATTCCTCCTATGAAACATCTCTCATGTTACTCGGATGGAAATGTGTCAACGAAAATGCAGGCGATTTGTCTGCAGAAAATCTGACTTCTAAAGATGATATACCAATGATAACCAATTAAAATCAACAAATGAACATAAAATAGGTACATGGAATCTACAAAGCATGTACCGCGCTGGAAAAGCTACTAATATCATCAAAGAAATGAAACAGCTAAACATCGACATATTGGGATGCAGTGAGGTTAGATGGCCAGATTTGGGACATTGTATCATAGATGAGTATCATATCTATTACTCAGGAGATACAACGTCGAGAAACAAAAATGGTGTTCGTATAATTACCAACAATGAAGTCCACAAGGCAATAACTGTATATTATCCAATCTCAGATAGAATAATAATAATCAAGATTAATAGTAAACCAATACATATGAACATAATATTATGCTATGCCCCAATATCCGACAGTACAGAAGAGGAAATACAACTGTTTTACGATCAACTACGGACTGCAACGAAACACACAAAATCATATGAACAAAGCATTATCATGGGTGACTTCAATGCTAAAGTCGGTGATGGGACGGTAAAGGATGTAGTAGGACAATATGGCCTTGGAGAAAGAAATGAAAGAGGAGACCGTTTGATTGAATTCTGCTCGGAGATGAAATACTCGATAATGAACACTTACTTCAAATTACCACCAAGAAGACTGTACACGTGGAAATCCCCAGCAGATAACCCTGAAAGAATAGTCAGAAATCAAATCGATTATATTATCGTAAACAAAAGATTTAGAAATTCTATAAGATCTGCTGAAACATATCCGGGAGCAGATGTCCATTCGGACCATGTACTATTATTAGCACGTATCAGACTTCACTGGAAGAAAATACAGAAGAAAATGCCACACAAAAGAATAGACATACAGAAACTGAGAAATGATGACGTCAAAGCAATAACAAAACAAGAACTTAACAACAAAATGGAAGATATCTCCACACAAAATACTAATGAACTTGACATACAAGAAACGTGGAATAAAATCAAAGACACGATTAAAACAGTTGTAGAGAGCAAATTGAAACCAGACAAAAGAGATAAAAAACAAGAGTGGATGACTGACGAAATTATAAATCTAATGGAAGAAAGGAGGAAATGTAAAAATGAAAACAATACAAAATACAAGAAAAGTCATAAACTAATACTGAAGAAAATAAAAGCAGCAAAAGAGACGTGCCTTCAGGGAAAATGCCAGGAAATTGAAGACCTACAGAACAAACATGATACATTTAACATACACCGCAAAATTAAAGAAACGGTGGGATTACGAAAAACATGTGGTATTAATATTATTCAAGACAGAGATAACAAATATATAACTGATAAACATCAAAGAATAAACAGATGGAGAGAGTATATGGAAAAACTTTTCGAAGACTTAGCGAACATAGAAGAAGCAACAACAGGACCAGAAATTACTCCAGAGGAAGTACAAAATGCCATTAACAGATTAAAAAGCAACAGAGCACCAGGACCAGACGGGATACATGGAGAAATGTTCAACATAATGAATAACAAGCAATTAGCACTCCTAAGAAATCTATTTAATAAAATATATAACACCGGAGAATTACCAGATGAATGGCTCTCATCAATATTTATACCAATCCTTAAAAAGAAAAAACACCACAAAATGTGAAAAACACCGAATAATAAGTCTTATAAGCCACGCCCTAAAAATCCTACTGAACGTGGTCCATTTACGAATCTACAAAAAACTAGAAGAAACTTATATTCTTTGAGGCTTTCGCGGTTTCTCGAACTGTCAATATTACAATTTACTTTCGGCTTAGACCGCGTCGTCATTTGGGAACTACGCCCAGCATTATCAGGTAAGGACCGACCTGTAGCTTGTCTGACTGTACAAGCATTTGCTC
>JABXWE010054015.1:0-15735 GCA_014611495.1 Limonius californicus
ATGCGGATGCCTCCTTTCTGGATACATAGCTTGATACACCACACAAGCTTCTTTATCATTCTCATTACATCTGATGTACACTCTTAGCATATCCATTTTTTCATCATTAGAATAATTATCACCCATTTCATGCTACTTAAGATGAAAATAACAATACGTAGAAGTTTACTCAGTGAGTTTGACACTAAAGCTATAGCAATTGTTTTCACCGGCTACCTTCTCAAAGCGATGTGTTCAATTCACCTAAGCGTGCATTTGTTACTTAATTATCGATTTACGTTTTTAATTGATTAGATAAGTATGACATGTGATACACCGTTGCAAAGAGAATTTTGTACAGTTTCAGAATATATAATAAAATTGGGTACATTCCATTTAAAATTTTGAATGTATTTGCTGCAGCGAACACATTTGATTTTCAATTGTTTTTTTGGCTATAGCAGATAATACAAAATTAGATGTAGAGTAAATTTTCTTCTATAACATTTTATCATATCTGTAACAGTAGCTGAGATATCTGCTGTGACAGCTAAAATCAAACAGACTGTATAATATCTATTATATTTTGTATATAGAATAGATCTATAATTTCAGTAAATTTTGTGTCAAAAGTTCAGTACTGTATTAAAAGTGATCACGGCAGCACTGGCAAAATGTGAAAGCAACTTACTTACCTTATTTCTTTGTATATAAATAGGTCTGTTAAATGATATATCAATTAAAGATCTGCAAGATACACGACTAGTAAAATGGGTGTATGTTAGCCGGCTCCCATCAGCATCAAGCAAATGAGCATACAAGAGCTCTGTGTATGTGGGAGCATTGGAAGTATGTTGCCGTTCATCATTGTCCATTCCATCTTGAGCAGGAACCTACAGAAAACCTTTATACTAAAACATAAAAAATGTCAAAAATCTACCTACCTGAATTCCAAAAACACAAACATTTTTATCACATGTGAAAGTGACTGCACAGTCTAAAACGCTTGTATTCATGCAATCAGTAAGACGGAGCGGCACTCTTGTGCAATACAACTTTTTCGGCACTTCGTTGCTTTCAAATACGTTCCCTCCTTGAGTGTAGAATTTGACCATTGATGTGCGAGAAGTATCCATTGATGATGACCCCTGCAACAAATTTACATTAGAGAAATTGCATGTTGTTTCATGGTAGGTCATATAAGATAATTCTAAAATACTGTTAGAATCCAGAGTAAATAGCAAACAAATATACAACACAATATTGGGAGAATTGAAACTACTATAAGCCCTGATAGGATTGATTACAATGACAACAGAGAAAACAGTAAAGCGGGTGAGAATGGAAGTACGGCTAACTGAGGAGTTTGAATCACAGAGAGAGTTAAAACAAGGAGGAGGTACTGTTAATTTGATCTTTGAAAAGATATAAAAAAGCGTAAAGTAAGAAGAGGACCGATTTTACATAGCCCACATTAACAAATTGCAGATGAGCAGCGTATGAGTAAGTAAACAGTAGCAGGATAAAGAGAAACTAGGAATATAAGGGAAAGAAGAGAAACTTACAAGTTTGAAAGGGTTGGAAGCACAATCTATCTAGGAGTAGAAATACGGATCAATGGATACAAAAAATTTATCAACAGCAGTGAAAGTGAGTGTATATAAAAGCATAATAAACGGTAATGAAGCGTGGGTGTTAAAGCAGGAGGATAAGTTTGAGTTGGCAGTATAGGAAAGACGCATACTGAGAAGGATCTTTGGGAAAGTGAAGTATGGAGAAGGAGAATCAATGAAGAAGTGACAAGCAAATGCAATGAGGGAAGGTCGTTAACATTGCCAAACAAAACCGAATGGGCTGGTTAGAATATTTGCCAAGAATAGAAGAGATTTTAAGCAACGAGAGAAGCAAAGAAACAAATATTTGGGTGTGTTGAGCAAGATTTGAAGGAACTACAAGTGACAAAATGGAGGGAATTAGTGGTGGATAGAAGAAGATGGAGAGACATTGCCACAGAAATCCAAGCCTGAAGTGCTGAAATTATATTATATACATATACCGTGTACTGAATTTGAATAGGGAAAATACATGGGTTTGTGGAATTTTTCAATTTCCTGCTCCTCAAGTTGAAAAACACGCCCACAGGAAGGTGTATGCAAAACGGACGTTAGTTTTACAGAGATTACATCTACTTTTTATGTTTAGAATATCAAATTAAGTTATTAATTTAAAAAACTGAAATAATTTATAGAGATGGTGTAGTAATAGCACCAAATTCGATGTGCGAATGCCGCCGGTGTGGCTTAGCGGTTACACATACACTTTGTAATGCGAAATTCGGGAGTTCGAATCCGCTTTTCAGCATAATATTTTTTTATAATTTTTGTTATGATAAATGTTTTATTTTCGTAGTTGCAATTGTCAGCACTCGGTATACCATTGGAGCCAATAAATAGACACTTCCAATAAATAAAAGTACCAAAATGTCCATAAAAAATAACAATTTTAATCTTGCCCAATGGCAATAACTTAACATAAAGAAAAAAAAATTGTAGTATGGAAACATGACGTACCACGAGTCCAAATGGGAAAGAAATACTTTAGAACAGAAATGAAAATAAACGGCAAAAGACAAATGTTCATAGATGATCGCTTTTTGATTTACCTCCCTGAGAGCAAAGAGCACAAGCAGCAGTAAATTATATAATTCAGAAGGAATATATTACTGTGCTAGTTAACTGGGAATTAGTATCCTAAGAAACTTCGAAAATGGAGTTTAAAGCTGATTAAGAGGTAAAAAATAAGCTTCTTGATAAATAAAAAAAAAAGAAAAGATGAATATGTTCATGAAAACTAACATTCTGAGGTACACATCTACTTTCCTCATATCTTCTTTAATACAAAGAGCATGATATGAGTTAAAGTGTTAGTTTAGTCACTTACTTGTTTGTTATATTTACTTAAAATTTGTGTAATTAATGAAACAAGAGGGATGATATTGCAATATAAAATAATATTCAAGTACCCTGTTGGAGACAATACATACCAATAAATACCATACAGAATCTTGAACTAAGCTCTCTGTTAGACACATCCAAAATCACACTTTAGCCTAGCTTCCTCTAACACCCCGTTAAAAAAACTACTTACTGGAAGAAATGGTTCGTACTGGCGCAGGTTTCTGTTATGAAGTCTGTGAACCCTAGATGTAGAAAATCCTGGAGGCATTTGCACTGTGGTAGTGGGCGATGAAATGTTCATGAGGATGGCAAACTTCTCCGATTCAGAAAGTAAATTGGAAGTTGCAGGCCCTTCTGCAAATTCTTGTGGAGTCAGAGTCAAAAACCTTATTTTCATGATCACATCCCTTAATGTAGGATGGCGTGCGCTAGGCTCATTTGAAGGATTTCCCGCTAAAATTATAACTTATTATATCTTGCAGTAATGCCGATTCAGAAGTGAAGCACATTCCAAAAAAATTGCACGTTATAAAACTACCAACAGATATAAAGCAATTGTTATTACATTTGCTTTTATAAACACGCAACACAATTTTCACTTCACCTTTGTATTGTACGGTAAGCTAATGCACGAGTAAGGCAAACAAAATAATTAGCGTGCGTGGATAATGAACACAAAAATTAAAACTAGTTAATAAATTAAGAGCACAATTACCTATACCATCTAGTCTAGGTACTTTCGCACCTGAGCTTTGGTTGTGACGATTCGCATATCTAGTAACGGCAGTGAAAAGTTCCATTTCGGTCTGGATATTAAGTACATCTTGATCAAATACTGTTAATATTGTGCTCAACTCTACATCATCAAAGCTACTTTCTGAGAGAACCTCCTGTGTCTGGTTGCTTATGATCTAGAAAATCCAAAGTAAAGTCATCAATAATTCAAATGCACAAAATTTAGTACGTTTAAACATTTTTCCATTAGAATCGGTTCCTCGAATAATTTGGCAAACTCATAAGCACGACAAGCGTTTTTTGGATACAAATCCGACCACAAATACTTTGTACATTCCTCCACTAAATGTGGCAACATGTATTTTTTTGCCCCGTAACACAATTCACAAGCTTGATCAAATGATGTTAAATTAATTCTATCCGTGTATATGTACCTGTAAACAAAAACAATCTCACCTCAAACTTCACACTATTAATAATAGGACCTTCGACATCGATAATTGGTCATCTTATAATCAAATTCAATTTTAACTAAGAATTGTATAATCTTACTCAAGTAAAGCCCTAAAAGCATCTGGTTGTACATCAAGAATAGCAATCGGATCTTTTTCGGCCATTCCTCCATAAAACATTGCCTCGAAGACAGGACTCGACATGGCTAGGAACAATTTGTGGCCCTCGAAAACTTGCTGATGAGGCTCAGTACCCACAATAAAACGACAGTCGCTCCATATTCCACTTTCTAGAAGGTACTGTCCGCGCTCCTTTACCTTCTTTCTTGCAGTCTGCCAGTCACAAGGGGGTGGTGGAGCTGCCGTCATCTAAAATAGAACTAGGTTAGCAGGAACAATCAAAATTCGCACTTTCAAGCTTACGTTATGATTTTCGCTACACCGCGACTGCTCACTCGCTGACTAAACGCACCCACCACTGATGTTAAGTCCGAAAATATTAAAGAAGTGTTATATTTAGATTTTTTTAGTTTATTACGTATATCCAACGAAAACATACACAAACGTCAAACGTCACTGTCAAACGTGACACCTGGTGGATACTTTTGAAATTGTTTGTGGCCATTGCTAAAGAACGAGGATAAAATATTACAATTGTTTGGTATAAGATAAAGATAAATAATTGCCATTCTGATCAGATATTCCCTCAGGTTTTCAAAATTTCACTGATGGGATAAGTATTACCATATCAACGCATTCTAAGATTTATACTTTAGATTTGGTCTTTAGCTTTATTAACTACAATTTAGAATATATAATTATAAGTTGACTAAACTAAAAATTAAAATGTGGATTTTAAATTGAAATAAGTACTTCATATTTTAGTAAGCCTTCAGTGGGAACATTATGATACTTGTAAAGTTTACGTAGGAATTAATAATACTAAGGAGTATATAATGGATTAATTGTTTGTATTAGTGGACTAATATAAACAATTAACCTTGTGGATATACACAGTGGTGTGAAAAAGTTTCGCATCACCAAAGCGGGTAGTTGTTTTTTGGATTTTGACGTATTGTATTACATTGTATTTGAAAAAGCGAGATCTAGGACGCGGTTTTTCAAGCATCTCTATGCACTTAGCCCACATTTGGCCCATTGTACACTCTAATTAAGAATTTTGACGTAACTTTTTTACATTATTTCTGAAAAATAGATTTGAATATATTATCATTACTATGTTATTAGTTTATTGTTTAGAAAAATTGAAAGAATCACTGTTACCTAGAACCCTTAATCAGATACCTATTAAGTACATATTCTGACAAATAATGAGGTGATTAGAAATTGCCCACTTCAATTCAACTCATTTGATTGAGGAATACTTTTTGTATTCTTACTGTATAGGTACACCCTGCACTGAATTGAGGACATTTTATGAGATTTACATGACATCAAAGTTACACCAAGTCCTCGCAGAAGAAACAGATCAATTTAGAGAACGAAAAGCGGCAATCCATCAATCGCCGTTCGAGTAATTACAAATTATGCAAAATTTAAAAACAAATTTTTTTCCGGGGAATAGGGAACAGAATAGAATAAAAAAAGGTACATTGTCGAAGAACAACAGAATAGTGGCAAACGATGCTGCGTAATGATAAATCCACTTATAGTATCAATAATCATGCTGTAATATGTATGTATGTCAAAAGATTTCCTGGGGAAGAATTTTCACCAAATACCTAACCTCTGTTATGGTATGGGCGTGCATAATATGCAGATAATATCTGCCGAAGGAGTTAGTCGATTGGAAGTCGTTTCTAGAACAATGAATGCCATAAAATACATTGAACTACTGAAGAATACGATGTTTAGTGGAAAATATCTTTGTGAAAAAGAAAAGTTTCTATTCCAGAATATCAATGCACCTTCCCATCGAGCAGAAGTGGGTTTTTATGGTAGGTATTATATACAAATTGATCATCAATTACTTTCTGTCAAGTTGATCTTTTACTGTAGTAATTAACAGTTTTACTTATATTAGTTATATTAGTAGTTAACAAGAAAAGTATCTATTGGTGCAACAGTACTACAGTAAAGATTAAACAAGCAAAACACAACAAAAAAGAAATAGCAAAGTTTTATTTAATTCAGTAAATATTCAATATTGCCTCCATCTGCTTGCATATGTTTTTTTTAATTGAATTTTTTCAGGTATTTCGACTGTAGCAGTCGTTAACACCCCGGTACAATTAATAATATTACACGGTTATACATACATACAGTGCGGTCGTAAAATGTCCTCCCCCCCCCTACTAACTTTTGAACGACTTGATATTTCTTCACAAAATTTTGTGTGCTTTAATGGGAGGCTAAATACTACTTTTTTGCCTATATCTAAATTTTATAACTTTCAAAATTGCGGCTAGGCGCCATCTTGAACTATTTTTTTAAATGGCAATGGGGGTCGAGTGACACCTCATTGAAAGGTATTTTAATTCTACACCTGATTCCTGAGTTTCATAAAAACAAATTCATCCAGAAATATATGACGGATGATTGAAAATAACAAGTTTATGGAATAAACTAAGAATTAAAGCTAAACAAGTATGCTTTCTAAATGTTCACCATTGAAGAATGAAGAAGAAGAAGATTCTAAAACACAACAAAACTCATTTTATTCAACAAAAACTGAATAGTAATACTATTTTAATAAATGTTCAAAGTGTGCTCCTTGAACTTCTTGGCAATAGAAAAACCTATTTCATATTTCTTCCTATACTTTCTGGAAAGTTTCAAATCCGATATTTGGATAAGCCTCTGATTATTTACGTCGTAAATCCAAAAAGGAATCGGGTTCTGTTTGAAAAACTTTCGGTATAAGATACCCCCACAAAAAAAGTCCAACAGAGTCAGGCCAGGGAATCGCGGAGGACATTCTGTTGGACCACGACAACCAATCCATCGTCTAGGATACGTTGCATCCAGATAATTGCGAACTTGTCTGCTAAAATGCGGAGGAGCGCCATCTTGCTGGAATATAATATCCATGTCAAATTCGTTTGGATTATTTTCAGCAATCTCAACTATTAACGGATGGATGAGGTTTTCCAGCATGTTCAAGTATAATTCCCCAGTAAGGTTTCCCTCAATAAATAAGGGATCTACAATATGGTCGTCAAGTATTCCTATCCATGCATTCAATTTTGCTGAAACTAGGTGTGACCTTCCCGGAAAACATAGGGATTTTCATCGCACCAATATCTTACATTTTGTCTGTTAACAAACCCATTTAAAAAAATGTGCATTCGTCACTAAAACAGATATTGCGAAGATAGGATGGATTTCTTGCAATGATCATGGTCTCACAAAATTCAATGCGTCTATCTGGATCATCTTCAATCAACTGGTGTAAAATCTTCATTTTGTATTCATTTCTCCGACTATCTGAATTTGTTTGTCTTCTGAAATTGCGGGTCGTCCAGGGTTTTTCCTGTTTTGCACACTTCCAGTGTTAATAAATTTTTGCACAAGTTCTCTTAAATTTGTCCTCGAAATAGGACGGTCGGGAAAGCGTTCATTAAATATTCATTCGCTTTCGTGAAAGTTTCGATTGGCTTCAGCAAAAATAAAAACTGCTTCAGTTTTTTCCTGCAAAGTTCGAACATTCACCATAATTATTGTTGGTATCACCGGTTTTAACACTCAATATTCAAACGTAAACAAACACAATACCGAATTAAAGTGACAGTACAGAAAGACTAATTATTTCAATTGTTTTACTTCTGTTGTTTCGCCTCCTACATTTTTTAACATTTTGCTTAATATCAGAAACAGATAATTTGGAAGTTTTTTATTACACGTTTCGCACATTTCTGGGTCAGTTTTTTTTAAGAGGTATTTGTGTGTCTGCAGTGTATGCCCTATTATTAGCCTTGTTAGGGTAACTTGTTGTTTTCGGATGTTCTGTAGTTCCCCTACGGCGGTATTGTCTTTGATAGATCTTAGTTTGTTGTTAGTTGTTGAGTTCCATTGTTGGTTCTATTCTTCTTTTACCTTCGTTTTGACTATACTTTTGCAGTCTGATGCTGATAGGGGGTGTTTGGGTATTTCAGTCAAAGTAGAAGCGTCCTTAGAGGCTGCGTCAGCTATCTCATTTCTTCTAGTATCTATGTGGGATGGGGTCCACACTAACACAACCTCGTTGTTCGTATTTGCGATGATGACCATATGAATGTTCTTTTGAATTTCCTTTATGGCTGGACTTTTTGTGTAGATATCTGCAATAGTTTGGAGGGCACTCACAGAGTCTGTACATATAATAAACTTTTTGGTTTCCTGGTCTATTCACTAATGTGTTTAAGCGCTTTTAGTATGCTGTATTCTTCTGCTGTGTATCAGCTGGCATGTTTGGATAGGTGGTATTTGAAACTTCCTTCGTTGGTTATTATAGCTGCTCCTGTTTCACGTTCGATTTTCGATTCATCCGTGTATATGTGTTCGAAGGTTTGGTATTTGTCGCATATTTCACAAAATGCTTTTTGGTAAATCGTTGAGCAGGTTACATTTTTTGGGTACTGAGTTAGTGCTATGTTGTAACACCTTTTTTAATACGTTTTAAAAATGATCGCCTTGAACAAGCGTGACAAATGTAATTGATGTACACGTTTTGGTTATTCTATTTTGTAAAATACGCTCATTTACTACCGAAGTTCGGTACGTTGTTTATTTAATTGTACCCAAAGAACCCAAAGAAAAAAGTCTAGTAGGGTGATGCGGCAACTTCTTGATGGTCATAGATGCACAGCCCCTCTTCCAATCCAATTTGCTTCACTACGTTAAGTAATTTCTAACAATACAACTGTAAATCAGAATGGCCATTGTGCTGGTACCAAAGTTTGTTGTCGTACATTGAGTTCCTCGCCCTCCAACGACCCAGCTAAAATGTTTTGTAGGTAATCCAACTAACGCTATCCAGTTAAATATTCAAGGAAGAAGTGTGATCCAATAATATGGTTACCTACTATGCCAAATGCCACTTGAAAGATTTACAGTAAAACTCTTTGAAAATGTGTAACACTTACCTACCTACAGCGGATTTTTTTGTACGTACTGTTTGATAATTTTCCGTCAGCGCTAAATAATACACAATTGAAAAAACATGACCCGAAAGAAGTTACAAAATTGCAGGCTTTTCTGAGGATCATCTTTATGCAGTTGTTCACCAAAGTAACGCGATAGGGATGAATAACATTTGCTTTAAGAATTTTTTTAACTAAAGTTCTACTAATACCCACATTTGTGTTTAGATCTCTTTGACATACATTAGGATTCTCATTCGCTGCCTCTAAAACGGGTAATACAATTTCTCATGTTCGTAATCGTTCTAGGTCAACTCTTCTGGAATTAAGAAATTTACGTCCGTTTCTTAAAGAAGCATCAAGGCGTCTATATATTTTTCAGACAGCACCTGATATATAAATTGCGGAGTGCAGCTGTATTTCCGCGGCATTCATTAAAAAACTTTAAATTTAACTAAACTGACAGTTTGACTTAATGTTGTCATAAGAAGGCAATATTAATAAATTTAATTAAATTAAAGAAGTGATTTTGCTGCTATGCTATATGTATATTGGGTTGCGTTAACTACTTTTAATAAGGGACAACTTAGCTAACTCATTCTGTATATCTTACTTAGTTACAAACCTCCAAACTTATAACTAGAGTTAGGCAAATGCATTTTTGCATATCTTTTCCCGTTGAGCATAATTTGTTTCTTTTTCGTATATACACGTTTACACTCATAAAAAGTAAATACTGTTTTGCATATTTTGCATATATTACAACTTTACCACATGCGGCATATGTTCGTGCATATTGTGTCTTTAAAGGGTATGAAAATGCACATTCTAGAAAAAAAGTTTAAAAAATAAAATATCTCACATATTTTCTGGTAATGAATGTTCTATAATTTCTTACGGGGAAATAACTTAATATTTCCAAAATATCTGACAACAGAAAGGTCAGGTAAACGCAGATTTAGCTTATAGGACAAAGACGGTATTAGTTGGGTATGTATTTATACTTAGGTAGTCAGTGGACATTTCTTGGAAAATAGTACGTATTTGGGAATTTTGCTGATTCTTAGAAGATATCATTATTGTATATTTAATGCTTACCAAAGGGGTTGGTAAGTTTTCAGTTTCTTTTTTAAGCCCTTCATTTCTTGACAAAGTATCACCGCAGATGTGTGAAAATGTCTAAATTTGGTAGTTCAAATACCGATTTAATGAAGAAGTGGTTGAAGCCCTACACGCATGTTTAAAATATGATGGTGAAGTGTTGTGTTTTGTACCGTTTGCATAAAAGAGATATGTATCCCGTTATTTTAATTTAATAAAATATTCCCTCTACTTAAACATTAACAACAACAAATTAGAGATTTAATTAATATAATATCTCAAAGATATCGGCAAAGCTCCCATCAATTAGTTACCATATCCCCTAACCCCTAGTAAATTATTGTACTCAGTTATTGTTTTTACAGATCAACGTTAATAAAAAGTTTCAACTTGATCAGCATGTAGCTGTAGCTACTGGCCCACATTATTATTATTATTATTATGACGCTTTCACAGGCCTTACAGGTCCATCGCTTTGGTGTGAGACAAGGCTAAGTTAGTTTGTGCAATGCACAACAGGGCCCTACTCTGCGGGTTACCATGTTGATGCGAAACCATGCTTAACTTGCTGTGTGTGGTGTATTTTTGTGTATATGATCTTGTTACTCCTCTAGTGCGATCGTAACACGAGGAGTGCCATTAATTTGATCCCCACTAAGGAATGGAGACCGGGACCAAGTACCGATCACCCAGGGAATTAGAAAAATTTCCGAACCTGGAGGGATTCGAACCGGGAAGCGTTTGGACTGTTACATTGAAAGCTTGGCTCTCTAACCACTTAGCCACCCCCAACCTTCACTGACCCACATTAAAAAAGAAAAAATAATGCAAACGAGCCGCAACAACAACAAAATGATGATTTCGTACAACATTCCATTTAATAATTTAGACATTCCAGAATTTAAACAATTATTGGAAAAATATTCAAAAGAAAAAGTCGTTTCCCGGAGAACAGCTTGGTGAATAAACTAATTAATAACGGGAAGAAGGTATTTCTAAAAACACCAGTTCGCGCCGAGGTTTACAAAGAACGGATGTTCCCTTACCTTTACAGCCAATCATTACCAGATGAAGAACGTGGATTGAAGCGGATCTATTTTATTGCGAACATTATAGTGATTTTAAAATTGTTGTTAACTCTTTTGATTCAAGTTGTGCTCAGTCTGCGGCAGATTGTCAAGGTATTTTAAAAAGTTCTAAATTAGAATCTCAATTATCCTACATAAAGGCTCATTTTTCTGAAATTCCGAATATTAACAATAAAGTGGAAACAAAAATCCTGCTTCTCGTGGATTCTTTAGAATTATTCAAAATTTTGATTCCATCCCCTTAAAAGTGAAAGTACAATATGTAAAATATAATAAAAAGCAATAAAATTGACGATTTATTTAAGAAAAACGACGGACTTTCGACTCTAAAATTGATACAAAATATTTTAAATTGAGGTTTTTTAGACAACGACTTCAACGACAAATGTTTCGGTGTAAAGAAATCGCATTTGTTTAAATATTCCCCAATAACATCGTTTGATGAAGAAAGAAGTTTTTCCAGCTATAAAAATATATTGAAAGATAAACGGCAGAATTTTTCTGGTTGACAATATTGAAAAACATATGGTTATTTATTGTAATGCAACTAATAAAGAATAGATTGTAAATAGAATATTGTTGTTTATTTTTCTCCTATATGTTCTCTATTTTTCGTGTATTTAGTTTCAAATTTCAAGAACATTTTTTTAGTGTGATGTAGGGTATGCTCCTCCTTGTATATGCTTGTAATTAAAGATACCGAAGAACTATGTACAGGGAGCTGCGTGACTATCCTGGAAATGTATCAAAAAAGGAGCAATTTAAGAGATATAGAAATCAACTTAACACTTTAATAAGTAAAACCAAGAATAAATATTACGCAGAAAAAATCATTTCAGGCAAAAACTCGGCTTCAAATCTATGGCACACAATAAAACAATAAATGAACAAAAATAACAAGAAAAAGTACAACATCAACCACATCAAAGCACCAGATGGAAAAAACATCACACACAACACAGATATTGCCAACGAATTAAACAATCACTTCACAAACGTTGGGAAAAAACTAGCAGAGAGACTGGAGACAACAGAAAAGGATAAGTCTCAACAAATACACGGAACTTTACAGTCAATGTATCTGAATGAGGTAGAAGAACAAGAGGTTCAACAGTACATCATTGGACTGGACATTGGAAAATCTGCAGGACCAGATGACATCTCTGTAAGAACATTAAAAGAACTAATTAACTACATATCGAAACCTATAACCCATCTAGTGAATACCATCTTTGACTCAGGAATATGTCCCAGCCATTTTAAAAAAGCAGTAATAATACCAATCCACAAAGCAGGCGATCTAAGCATCCTTGGAAACTACAGGCCTATATCTTTAATCTCCAATATTGCGAAAATATTTGAAAAATGTTTAAAGAAGAGAATGATGGACTTTGTAAACAAAGTAAAGCTATTATCAGACAATGCAATTTGGATTTAAAAAGGGGAAATCAACAGACGATGCACTCGCCACTCTAACTAGGCACATATATGATGCACTAGATAAAAGCAAACCAGCGTTAACAATCTTCGTGGACCTTGCCAAAGCCTTCGACACCATCAGCCACAAACTTCTCCTAGAAAAATTATACAAACTTGGTTTCAGGGGTAAAGTGCACAAAATATTGGAAAGCTACCTAACAAACAGATCTCAACAGGTAAGAATAAACAATACTTTGAGTGATACTCAAACGGTGGAATATGGAGTCCCGCAAGGAACGATCTTAGGTCCGATATTATTTATAATATATATAAATGATATTATGAGCATCAACAAAACAGGAATACTTATTTCCTATGCAGATGATACTGCTATATTCTATAAAAGCAACACTTGGGAAAATCTATTTAAGATAGTCGCTGATGACATGACTAACATATGCAAATGGTTCAGACAAAATATACTTACTATAAACATGGATAAAACCAAATACCTTGCCTTCGGTTGCTATGAAGACAGCATACCTAAGTTAGAGCCGATAAAATTACAAACTGGAAAAGTAGGAAACAAAACAGAGGAACAGATAATACAACCTGTTACAAACATTAAATACTTAGGAGTAACGATCGACAATCATCTAAAATGGGACAAACACATTTTTAAAACAACATATAAATTAAGATACTTAATATATGTGTTTAAAACTTTGAAACAGGTGTTGAACACAAAACAAATGAAAGTAGTACCTATACCACAGTCTGTTCGAATCAATAGCGAAATATGGAATAATAAGTTGAGGAGGAGCATACAATAATAAATTGAAGTACATGGAAACACTACAAAACAAGATATTAAAAATAATACACGGCAAAAAACACAGATATCCCACTGACGAACTTTTTAAGGAGGCAAGAGTAATGGACTTAAAGCAACTACACTGTCAAACCATTCTTATATACAGCATAAAAAACAACATCTTTCGACCTTTAGAACATAGCATTAACACAAGGGCAAAGTGGAGGAAAGAAGTAGACCTGCCAAGAAAAGAAAAAGCTATTGGACAACGTTGTTTTGATTACCTGGCAGTAAAATATTACAATTTGCTCCCCTCAGAAATAATCTCACTAACGGGAAACATAAAAAGAATTAAAACACAAATAAAGGCATGGCTCAACAACACCCCTAGTGTTGAGAAGTCGTCAACCTTTTATTATTGCTAATTGCACAATATGTTAAACTTCCTGTAGAGAAGTCTTCAACCTTTTATTTACTTATTGTACAATATTTGAATACCAATGCAGAATATGCGTTGATAGCTTATATTACGCTATTCATGTAAAATTGCGTTTACCTTGCAGCGAGTACAAGCGCTGTCATAAATGTATTTATGATTTTGTTAATTGTTACTTTTTTTATGCATGTACTTGGTAATAAATGTGATTGGTTAATTAATGGTAGGGATGAACTAACCTTATCGAAATGTAGTGTTTTGTAAATTAGAGTACGACAGACAATACAACAATAAACAAGCGGTGGTTTCGAAACTTGTGTTTTATTTTTATGTTGTACCTACCTATCTTTGCCAAACTTGGTATAGGCCCGCAACATATAAAGTTGGTGTCAGGTGTAAACAAATAGAAATTAAAAATCATCAAATAATTCACCATATAAAGTTGGTGTCAAGTGTAAAAAGGTGTAAAAAGTTATAAAGTTAGTTTCAAACTAATTATCGCCGAGGCTGAAGAAGAGGTTTCCGTTTCTACCACTTGCTGTGAATTGGATTCCGAACCCAAGGGCACCGGTTCCAGAATAGTCCAGCCAGTTTAAGAAGATTCGGTCGAGCTCTACGTCCCCGTACTGCAGCGAGGCGTCCAGGAGTTCCACCCAGGTTCAGTCAATTACGTTCCCCAGGTCGACTACCGTCGCTTAGTTCTTGTGTTGTGTTGTGTGTGCGGTAACTCCACAAATGTAAGTGTTTTACTACCGTCAAGGAATATTGTTTATTATTTTTTAATCTGTTTATAAATTTCAACTAAAATTTTCTT
Source organism: Limonius californicus (assembly GCA_014611495.1). Taxonomy (NCBI): domain Eukaryota; kingdom Metazoa; phylum Arthropoda; class Insecta; order Coleoptera; family Elateridae; genus Limonius; species Limonius californicus. The sequence continues at coordinate 14,877 of JABXWE010054015.1, forward strand.
AATTTATTTTGTCGTTACGATTTCACGCATTATACATGTAAGTTGTTGATTATAATTGCATTTCTGTACTAATTGTGTGGTAATTTCTCTCTGAACAAAACGATGGCAAGCAAAAAAGTACAAGTTGAAGTAGCATTAAAATTAATACCTGAGTTTTCTGGAGATAAAGATCAATTACATAAATTTTTAGCATGTTGCGATGCTATAGCAGCTCCGTTAGAAGCAGCTACCGAAATTTCGACATTTATTTTTATAGCTAAATCAAAAATTTCTGGTGCAGCGTATAACGCAATTAAGTATAAAAAAATTGAATCTTGGGAAGATATGAAAAAGACTTTAAAAGAAAATTTTGAGGAAAAGCGTACAATTGCGCAAGTCCAAGCGGAATTGTTATCATGTAAACAAAATTATAATGAAGACATTAGAAGTTTTGCTAATAGAATTCAAAAATTGATGGTAGATCTGAACGATGTTTGTATAGAAAGTGAAGGTGAAGAATCTGCAGAAATTATCGAAAAATTAAATTCAAAATCTGCTCTTCGAGCTTTTCAAGAAGGGTTACGGGAGCCTATCAAATTAATTATCAAAGCTAGTCGTTTAAATACTCTTACCGAAGCGCTTACGGTCGCCGAGGAAGAGGAAAGGTCTTCTAAAACAGGGAAGGCGCAGACAAAAATTCATCCTGTAAACTTTAAGAAATTTGGGCATAAATTTCAAAATTTTAATACCTCCGGAATTAAATGTTATAAATGCCATGGATATAACCACACTGCAAACCAATGTCCTGTAAAACAAAATTATTTTCCTAATTTCTCTCAAGCTCGTATTAAAACAGAACCTTCTATAAACAAAGTCAGTA
>JABXWE010054020.1:0-11426 GCA_014611495.1 Limonius californicus
AAAATAAATATCATGGCAATGTATATATATATATATATTGTGATGAATTTTGACTCATTAATTCGTTCGATGTCAATTTTAAAGGATACTCATACTACATTTTGATGATGTTTTAGAATTCGGTTTCTTTGTGGTAAATAATAAAGGGCAGACCAAAACGCAGATAACTTCTTGCTTGGTTGGAAACACTGCCAAACTCGTATTTTGATATAAACCTGTGACAAAAAGAATTATTGTTAAATATTCTTATTTAATGGTTTAAATATGTAAAGAAATACGGACAGAAGATACAATAAAATGCTTCGAGCTTAATTTTAAGATTAACTCTGATATTTATGAAGTCACGAAGGAATTTACTGCATTATCGGAACAATTAGTGGAAATGTGTTTTGGACTATTGTGATGTAAAAAGTGTATGTTTGATGTTAATTTAGAATTTGTATAAAGTGTTTATTAAGTTAATACATGTTTGGACAATGACGCCGATAAATTATGAACATTTTTAATTATTATTATTTACCTGTCAAAATTAGAATTTCAATTTGTATTTAGATCCAAGTATCCTTTGATAATTTTTATGTAATTTTGGCATTGTAATTATGGAGATTTTGTCCGTTGTTATGGAGTTTTGTTGACAAAACAATGTATGAGAGCTTTTTTGTAAATTCATCAGAGTACACGCATTTCCTTTGCTCCTAAAAATAAAATTAACAAAATAATTAATATTGTTAATCAATAAAGTATTCGTTTGCGTGTTTAAAAAAAAACGAGTTTCATTGAAGATAGTGAAAGCTGGTTTTACTCACAAAGTTAATTTCTGAGTAATTTGATCCCCTTCGAAGTTGTGAGATTTGGTAGAACTGCGCACCGGAATTTGGGACGCCGCTTCGGAGGCTGTTAAACAGATCAAGGACGGAAATAAGAAATATTTATACTTGTATGAAGAGATTACTCCAAAGGTAATACAATTGTTACGTACCTAGACAGGAAGCTCGAGATTACAGGAGCACAGAGGCGACAACAGAAACCAACATTCTAAAACTGGCGAATGTTACTTAGCATTTTCTATAAGCATTTATAAGTTATAATACGCAGACCGGCTAAGGTGTTGGATTGACTGGAATTTGCTTGCGTTTGAGTAGTTCATGTATTTGCCCATTTACTCGTAGTTATCCAATACTTTATATGCAGATCCGACTACTGAGATTTTGAGTAATCATGTTAGAGAGCTAGTCTGTGGTGTTTATATTTTGTTTAATATTTGGCGGCAAAGTTTAAATTTGTCAACTCGCGCCCATTTATTTTCAAAGTATTAAAAGTTATCTTTCAATTAATAAATGTAATTGCTATAATTGATATAATATAATTAATAAATATAAGTGCTAGTTGCAAGAAAAATTTAAAATTAATCTATCTTTGTTTCCTCCTCCTTAATTAAATATTTATAACAATATATATATTGTATATATTGCTCTGAATAACCCCATATCATAATTATATTATATTTATTAAATATAAAATTTTTAATTTTTTTATAGACAAATTGTAATTGCCCCGCGTTGGCTAGCGTCATAAATATATGCTATGTTTTGTTAAAATAGATAAAATTATTAAACAGATTATCAAATTCAAAATGTTCTTATAAAGTCAAATTTAACATATACGCACATATAAAATTGCATAAGACATCTCAGGGTTCATTTTATTGTAATAACGTGGCTTCCCCAACATGATAGCTTACATACAATTAAGAACTAAAATATTTAAATACCTGCATAATTATTTCTCATCCGCAAAGGTTCTGAAGGTTCTAAGTAGATAGCCGCAGGAATCTAACCTTGACATGAGTCAAAAATGTCGGAAGATAACGACGGTGAAATTTTAAATGGATCAAAAACTTGTAACTCAAAACAAGTAAGAAAAAAATTCACTTAATTTTATAATTTAGGAACCCCATTTAAATTTAATTTAAAAATTTCACTTTTTGGGAACATCGTAGATAAATTAAACACAATCTTCAACTTGGAAAACACTAGGTAAGATTTATTAAATCAAAATAACTTTAACACATGTTTAAAATTGAACGAAAATTAATTCTTGTTTATAAATATAAAATTATAACATTTAATCTCACATTTTGATTGTTAAAATTAATATAACTCCGCCTCCCAACATTCAAAAATAGACCAAATTGACATAAATGTAATAATCGAAGCAACAATACAATACGTCCTCTCCGTTTGATAGCGTTTACAGAACTTTTTTCCTTTAAAATCCGAAATTCATATCTCAAATTTGAAAATGTACCAATCAAAATCTTAGAAATAAATCCCCCTTCCAAAACTGTTTATCAACTAAATCAAAAACGATTCTTGCTGCCTAAATAAATAGTTATTTCTAAAAACTGAATTCATAAAAGCAATCTATGAAAAATTAGCAATCATTTGATACCAAAATTGTCAAGATCCAAAACACTTTTATAAACACGTGTTTGAAATTCAAATATTAACATAAATTAATTTTCAGCTGTTAAACTACTAAAAACAATTAACTAGACCCTATTAAACTTAAATATTAACATTTACACCAGCAAAATCAGTTAATTACAAAAATATTAGTAAGAAATGAAATCTAACCTCCAATTAGATTAATTTTGTAAAAACAACCAAATTCACGCTTAAAATTGTTATTTACATAAATAAATACACATAAAAACCTTCCTCTCATAGAACCTAAACTATTAACATGAATTATAAGTCTTAGTTACTTATATTAACATTCACATGTAAATTCACAACGTTAAAATGACAATATTTAAATTATTCATTTTTGAGAGTCCCAACATTACTTTGGACACATCAATCCAGCATCAAGATAAGAAACCGAAGCTACATAGGTAACTGTTCCCTCACAAATTTCACTAAAAAATACCATTTTAATACAACACAGTGTAAATCGTAGAAACCATGAAAGCTCGGAATATACCTTTTCATGTTTTAGGGTTTAAATTTATAAATTAAGATAACAAATACCTCCAATGGAGCGTGATTTACTTTACAATAAGCTAATTAATCTTAATTTTAATCATAATCTGGATTATTAGCAGTAAGAACAGTATCCTTTCAACATGATCAAAACATAACGTAGGCGAAATAGAATATTTAGGATAAATAACACAGCAATATATCCGGTGTGGCCAAAGGTAACGCCAAATATTATAGAAGTACTATATAAAAAGCATGACTATTATACTTGCCTAATAATAATAATTAAGCGCTAGTCTGGTCCAGTGGTTAGGCATTGGGCTCTGGTTCGGAAGATAGGGAGTTCAAACCCCCAATCCGATGCCTGGCGGGCGACCTACCTAGTTGGCTTAAATAAATGGGACCCTGCGTGCGAATGAACAAGGGGTAATAATGCGGTTGTCTAATGTGTGATGCTTACCACATCGCCACGTGGCATTAATTTAGCATGCGATAACCGGGTGTGCGAGCAAGGATACAGGAGCTCTGACCTTCTGCCTTGCAGGCCAAACTCCTTCAGGGGGTGTAGAGTCTCACCATTATAATAATCATGATTTTGGAACAATTAACTACACATTAACACTTTTTTTGTACAATATATTATTTATTCAGCAATGTAAGTAACCGAAACACATCTTCTAGTTTCTCGCTCAATCAAACAATAAATAATTAAAATAGTTTTCAAATATACTATTGCTAGGTACTTCGTTTTCCGTATGACTGTGAACGGCAACTTAGCACTTAATAAAACATAATCATTTTACCACTGTTTCTACGTTTAGTTGTTTAAGTTTATGTTTTAACGTGTAATCATACAACTAGTGAAAGTAAGTGGGCGGAGGTAAAGTCAAGCTAAAATGTAGGTACGTAGTAAAGTTTACGTTTGATTCTTAGGTAGAACTTAATGGTTCAATATAAATAATATTTTATTTGTAGAAAGTCGGTAACTTAATGTTCTAATTTGTAGTTATTATTTCTGATATATATATATATATATACATATAGACACACATTTTTATGAAACATGACTCTTATTTCTTTCTAAATTTAATATAACGTATGTTCAATAAGTCTGTATACCTCTCGAACCTCATAATTTATTATTTATTTGCCTTAAGTCAAATTCAATTTAAAGCGTAACAACAATTTTATTTTACAGTAAACTGCAGTGCTGTGGTCAACGGAATGAAAACGAATACTAGAATTACTTCATGAATGCTTGTAAACAAATATTTTGACAAAGATTATCAAATTTCACGGTAAATAGTAGCAACATTTCCGCTTTTTCATCTAAATGGCTGTATCAATTGTTAAAACATGCCCATGTGGAGCACTGAAAAACCTCATTACTTCCGCGAAACTGATTTACATCTTTTAAAAATTGGAGTATGACTAGGTATATCCAGAGGGAAAATGAACGGTCCAGTTTCTTTCTTTTTTTGAGAAATCTAAACCGAAACAAATAAATGTAATGTTTTCAAACTATTTATAAACCAACTTCATGATGAACTTCAAAATGACTATTACCAACAAGATTCTGCTAGATAACATGTTGCATAAGCAACTTTGGAGTGTAGACCAGGGGTCTCCAACGTACGGCCCGCAATTTTACCTGGCCCGCGGTTAAAAAAAAAACAAATTATTTCGTTACATAAAATACAAAAATAATTGCACGCCGGATGGCAGCCAGACAAGGCCTAGACGTCTGTCTAAGCAATGTCAAATGTCTCATTGTATTATTATATGTATTATGTTCTGTATGATGACATATTATATATTATAGTTATTTTAATCTTCATCGCATTTTTTCTTCGGCCCACAAAGCCACAGTAAATAGTTAATATGGCCCGCGGTTAAAAAAGGTTGGAGACCCCTGGTGTAGACGATGGATTATAAATAGACTAATTAGTAAAGACCTATTTCCTCCGAAAACATATTATTTGGCTCCTTTAGACTATTTTATGTTTCCATATCTAAAAAATTCATTTTCAAACTCCAGTGCACTTATGAAACTGCTTTGCTAGACAATATCAACTAATTGACAAACATGCGCTGATACATGTTTTCGAAAACTTAAACGCCAGATCAATTTATGGTTATGCTGTAACAACTTAAAAAAAAACTGTGTCCTTCTATGTTTAATATTATTGTATTATTTATTTTATTGACTTATCACTGCATTATCACATTTGAAACATAAATGCCATTCTTTTTGGAAAGGTGTTACTATGAATTACATTTTATTAAAGGTTAGATTGTATAAAGCCAGTACCAAGCCAGTAAAGATTTATAATCCATATCCGCCAGAATTTATTCTGTACGTATAACATGTTAGTTTAAAAGCGTTTTTTAAAGAAATTTTTGATATAAAACATTTTTCGAATAGAAATTTATAACTTTACACTTAGTATTAATATTAAAAGCTTCCTGGTGAGTATAATAAAAATTAACTTTCGATTTGGGCTTTCAAATAATATTTTCGAAAAATTCTAACAATCCTTAATTTTGAAAATATGCTAGTATTACTGCCACAATAACAAATTAAATAACTACAGTACCAAAAAAAATTATCGCATTTGCTAATTATGTTGGTTTGTTAAAACTCGGTTCGTGTTCTGAATAAATAGAAATACAAATAAAATGTAATACATTGGAAACTGAAACGACACGCTTGAAACGATTCTTAATAGATTTTTTCCTAATTATTTCGAAAGATATAACTCACGTATAAATGCAGATCATTTACTTGTTTATTAAATTATGGTAGTAGAAAAACAAAACTAACTATACTGATTTACATTGGAGCATTGACCCGAATTAAGTTAGTAGTACCGATGTCATTATTACGAGAGGATTTAATACCGTTTAAATAACTACTTGTAACATAAATATCATTACTTTCATCTTCACAGTTTAAAACTAATACATACGCAGATAGTTAGCTCATAAAAGCGTCCGCCTATAAAAATACTAAACGATGACAAGTATTACCAAATAGTAGAATTAGTGAATTATTATTACAATCTTCTTCTTCTTCTTCTTCAGCCTATCTTCCTTCACTCCCGGACGTAGGATTCCTTTAAACTCTTCCAAACCGCACGATCTCTGACTTTATGATGCCAGTCTCTACCTGCTATATTCTTGACGTCGTCGAGCCATCGTTTCTGTGGTCGCCCTCTACTTCTTTTAGTTCGTCGAGGTCTCCAAAAAACTGTGTCGCAACATGACCAACCCAGCTTCATTTCATGTATGCGATACGTTCAGCTATATCTATGACCCTTGTTCGTAATCTTATATCTTCGTTTCTGATATGATCTCTCAAAGATATTCCCAACATCGCTCTCTCCATAGCTTTCTGCATAACTTTTAAACGACGCACGCTTAACTATAAGGGTCATGGTTTCCAGTCCATATGTTGCCACTGGCAAGGTACAGGTGTCAAACACTTTTTTCTTCAAGTTTATAGGAATCTGGTTGTTTTTAAATATATGTCTAAGTCTACCGAAGGTTCCCCAGGCTAGACCAACTCTTCTCGCTATTTCTGCTGACTGATTGTCTTTGCCCAGTCTGATTTCGTGGCTGAGATAGATGTATTTATTTACTTGCTCGATTAAGTTATTGTTCAAGTATGGCTCTATGACGTTGTCAGACATTACTCGTGTTTTTCCCAGATGCATGTGTAAACCTATTTGTCGAGATGTTATATTCAGATCTTTTAGCATATCTTTTAGTTCCTGAGCGTCATTGCTTGTGAGAACGATATCGTCGGCAAAACGTAAGTGGCTCAAGTATGTACCATCAATATTTATTCCTTTCCTTTCCCAAGGTAATTTCTTTAAAACATTCTCTAACGCTAGCGTAAAAATCTTTGGGGATATAGGATCGCCTTGGCGCCCTCCTTTCTCTTTTTGAATCCTATTTGTTAATGTTTCGTCATCAATACGTATCCTCATAGTAGCTCACTCATACATATTTTTTATGAGTGTAGAATATCTGGAATCAATCCTCGCATCGTCTAGTGCCTTCAGAAAAGCCCATTTTTCAATCGAATCGAAAGCTTTGTGATAGTCGATGAATGCAAGGCTCAGAGAAATATTGTACTGTGCCCGATCTAGTTCGGAGGGGGATTGATTCCGAATCAAGTATGGGCTAATCACAACCCCCTCTATGAACAGACGGGGGTGAGGGGCCTCAACCCAGACACGGCGCGTCCAAACGGCTGATAGGGAAAGATCCTGTAGATATACAGGACAGGTGCGAATAAGGCATTGCCAAATAAACATCCACGGATCAACTGAGGAAAATGACATAGGGCAACAGCTATGTCATCACTGGACCGAGGCTATCGAAGGATGGCTTCTGTAAAGGCTAGGCCCCAGACAACCTCAGGCGGCCATCATATACCGATTTAACCGGGTGTGATACAGCGAGTCGACAACCCGTTCAGCAAGCGTGGCATTTAAAGTGCTGAAACCCCTTGCAAAGTACGAACATAAAATGGCAAAGTTCAAAACAAAATTACCCCAGGTGGGTAGAATGGATTATCACAATAAGAAGCGGTAATTTATATTAATGTTATTTTTGCGGTTATACAGTGGTGCATTGCAAACGCCGGTCAAGCGGTGCAAAACTGTCCCTGCTGGTCAGCACTTCGATGGGTGGACTAGTATAATGGCAAATGCAACCGGCCGTGCTCGGAGGGCACCTTAAATCGTCGGTCTCGGTTGTCATGTGAACATCTCTGACAATCGAAAACCAACAAGAAGTTATTTGTGCCTCATATTGGATACAAGTCAACCACTCTCCTAGACAATCTATTCTTTGCAAATTTGGATAGAACACAAAAAAGCGATTAGTGGAATTTAAAAAATAGCATTATGCTAGATGTTATCTTAATTTAAAAAATACAGCGAACAGTCATGTACACGAAATGCAGAAATATAATAATGAAATTGTTACATAAAAGACGGAGTGAAAAGGCGAACGAATAGAACAATATAACAGTCTACAGTTCAGTACAAGCTGCTTTTTCTAAACAAAATGTCAGCCGATAACGGTAAATTCTTTTGTTAAGTACATATCTTAAATTACCCGATCAGTAATTTAATATTAAAAACCAAAACTAACAAATAAAACGTGGGGAGTAGCCCACGGGTTCAATAAATTTTAATAATTTATATTAACACATTTTCTTAAAAGAACTGGTTAAGCTTAGTTGAAGATCTACCTCCACCCATTTTAATGACAGATAATCTTAAAGTTGTTACACGTTTGCAGAAAGTATTTAGCAACTGCAGTGTTTCCGGTTTGAATGTCAAGAATAAGTAGTTTAGTAGTCAGGATATGGGTTATTTTTTAATTTTTAAATATTAATAGTTGTGCCTTAGCAATACTACTACTTCATCAGAAAGATTTTGTAATTATCTTTGGCAATATTATTATTTACAACCAATACGCTCCTAAAATAATTTATTTACTATTTCCGGTTAGTTTACAAAGTATAATTGTTTAATTTGTCTCACAATATTTTCTGCAGACAGAGGGGAGCTTCGATTTTTTCCTATACTTTAAATTACTAAAGACAAACTATTATATAAGTTATACTTTACTTAAATATTGCAGAAGAAATATAAACGTTTCTATAAACTGAGTAGCTATTATTTAACTAATAATGCGGAAAATGTATTTTTAACTTTAAATATTTATTTTGTTGCTAAATTATTTTGCAGATATACGTTTAAAAAGGTCTAATTACCAGTTACTCAATATCTTCCGCATTCCACATCGAACCCCACAACTTCATTGTTTACATGAAATCTGTTCAAATTATAATGCACATCTAGATACGTTCATTATTTCATCAAACATTTAGACCAACTTGGCTAAATAATTAATTCAAGTCGAATGTAACGTGGGTGTATACTCAAACGTAGTAAATTATTTATCTCGCGAAGCCTATTGTTAGTTTCCATTCTGTTGCAAATTTCTTAGACCTAGACGGAACGTCTCCTCCGTCTATCTCTTTGCATGCAAATGTACACTTTGCAACATAAATCAAGTTTTATCCTGACCAACACGAACTCTTCGTCTTGAATTTTACAAATTGCCTAGAAATGGACTGCCTTTTAGGTTCGCCGAACATAGTTAATGAGATACGGACATTTAAAACTAACTTTACCGTTTTTTTGTGTCGGTCGGTTTTATTTTTAACTTTCTCGGTAGAAAATTACAGCGTAGAAAATAGAAATAAGCGTGTTATTTACTTATTAAAGGCGAATAAATATGCACGCGAAAATGAGCATGAATTCAACGCGATGTGTACAGCAGTAGCAGAGACAAGACAGTATACATGTTTAATGCCAAATGATGGGTTTAGGTTATACTCTGAATTGACCAGCTGTGAATTCCTGCATCAATAATTCAAAATAGGGAATACACTCGCGATATGTATAGATGCCGACTGTAAGAAATTGTTTATGCAATCTGAGTTTCACAGTTGCTTATTATTTATTGCAGCCGTGTCATTCCTAACAACCTGTATTTAGCTGCTTAATTATATGGAGTTAGGAGAAATTATGTAGTAAAAAATTTACCCACAAAAGAATGTGGGAAGTTCTTTGAACCTCCGTTTACACTGCTTAAAAATTAAATGCAATTAAAAAGTTTCACTTCGCTTTGGTTTGTGACATGCAATGATCTAGATTTCACATACACGTAAAAATGCGCAATTTGAAATAATTTAATAAATCAATGATTTATTAAAATAAAATAAATGTGGGTTTGGATTTCCATTTGGTAATTGCCATCGGAAAATAATACTAACACGCTTCGGTACAAAATTTTAATAAAATATGTAAACGGTCGCGTGCATAACGACTAATATCATTTATTACCAATAATTACATAGAAGCCAGAAAGTCAACCACTTGTGAAGGTAAAAATTATTTTTAGACAGCCACGCTTTCCTGAAGGTGCTTCCTACTTATTTTTTTTAATAATACGGATGCATAGCCTTGTCGTTTGAAGTAAATGATAGTAAAATAATATTGAGTAGAAGTTTTGTAACAAGATATCTATATTATTATTCTACAGAACTAAGGAAATATGATATTGTGTGCTGTACGTCTTAATTTTTTTAATTTTACCGTATCTTACCTGCAAATACAGAACTTGATCTATTCACGATGTTAAATAAAACTATACTACAAATAAGATTATTTTATGATTATTAGGGCATTTAATAAACCAACACACACACAAAATTTTCAAATGCATTTCCATGTTTTTCGTTTTTCGCAGTTGTATAAACAATAAAATTATAAAAAAAGTAAAAAGTATTATGGTAACATAAACTAACAGGAAATAAATTAACAATTAAATGTATATATAAGTGTATTATAAAGGTTAAAATATAGAGGCACGCTTATATGCCTTCCGCGCCAAACTGCCAAAGTTTCGAGTTGAAGCAAATAAGGAAAATTGCAATATTAAAATATTAACATTTTAGGATTTGTAGTTGCTAATGTATTTTATTTAAGTGGGAAAAACACGCCGTTGTTTAAAAAGCTATTTTTTCTAGACCTGTAAAATACAAATTAATAGATTACAATATTCCCGAAACAGAAGTGATGTTACGGACCAAACGTGCTTTTTCGTCGACCCGCAACAGGACAGATGGAAAAGGCCTTCGGCTTAGCTCAGAGGAGTAGGGTTGATTCACGAAAACCGCTTACGGGAGGAAATTTTCCTAGTTGTATACAGGGTATATCACAATTAACGGGCGCCACCTTCCAAATCACAGCAGGTTACCAGTTCTCGTGGAAGGTCGAGAAGCCAGCAGCGTACGGGAATCGGACTCACCTTTATTGTGCCTCATCCTATATGTAAAGCTTCCAAAATTCATGCACACAAAGATAAAATACACAGAAATAAAAGTTGTGGTAAATTTCAAGAGAAATATAATTGTACTGCTTTTAAATTACTGACACATAATACAAAAAATATAACGATTACATTGAAAATGGTAATACTTATGGTTACTTAATACAAGGGTAACTGAAGGTTCAAACCGAGGCTCTCCGTCCCTGGCTTACGACACAATTAACAATTTTTCCTACCTTAGCTTTGTTCGGTAGGGAGTAGAGAGAGGCACAACTAAGGTGTTCCTGAAATCTTCGGGCAGCAGGAAAAATTCGCTAGCACGCCCCTGAAGACTGGATCAAATGGAGACAACGCCACGGGACGGGACTTTCTTTAACGACGGGGAAAACGGGAGCTTCAGATGCCCAACTCTCCGCCGCTGTACAGGGTGGTCACTGGTAACTGCAGAGACGACGGAAACGGGTTGGAAGCTTTATTCCGACACAAGAACAATTCCACTGAATTGTCTTTTCAAAAAGCTGA
>JABXWE010054023.1:0-19500 GCA_014611495.1 Limonius californicus
CACACCCCGCAACCATTACCTTCTACACAGTCTTTGGAGTGTCCAACATCGCTGAAGGATATATAACCCCTCTTAAGCCACTTTTTCAGAAACTTATTTGACACATAGTATTCTTTGTGATCGTCCGCTACTCCCCACCAATACGAGATAAAATATTCATAACTCCAATCAGGTCTCACAATGCCCGCTTCCATCAATTGCTTAGGTGTTCGATTTTTTTCCACTGTTCTTAGTAATTCGAAGAAGGCTTTTTTATTCTCCTGGTTTAAGCGGCGGATGTTAAATCGTTTGGCAGGATTACCAGTTAACAGCTGCACATTATACCACTCGGGAACTGTTGAGGTCATGTTTTGTCTGGACCAGTGTCTTCACACTACTAACCGGCCTCATTATACCCCACCACCATTTTCGGTTTCCTCCACCCTATTCAACGATCTGCCAATCCGCTTTTCAGTTTACTTCGCGCACTCATATCGGTAACATGTTGTTCTTATATATCGCAGATGTAGCCATTTATCATGTAGCTAATGATGCTGAAAGCCGTTTTCATAATTTCGATGAACTACCAACTGTAAATCCTGAATTGAGCTACACATTTTCCACGACTTCTCATCCGTTAAATATCGAGTTGAAAGATTTCTTTCGAGCTCACTGTGGGTTTTTTCACTACGATTTTAACACACTCTACACCAAGCATCCATACCAGATAATAACCTTGGAACGCTTTCCTGCACTACATAATTTAACTGTGCGCGTTAAAACATTCGAACGGTTTTACCAATCGCCTGCTGACAATCAAAGTGAGAATAAAGAAGGGGATTGCGCAACTCCGGATTAAGAAAAAGGTATGCTTCAAAGGTACCTTTCCCATTCTACGTACAACTACTGCAGTATCAGCATGTTACCTATAAAATTCATAGCTGCTCTCGCAGCTTTCTATGATGGTATTCTCTATGTAATGCAACCACCAAATTGCACATCCGCATCTATTACCTACGCTAACAGCGCCGTTACTAATACGACTTGGCATAAAATGGATAATGCAATTTTGGCCGACCTACCTGTTTTTAAAGTATCCGTTCGCAATTTTACAGATGATGGAATATTAACATTCAAGATAAAATTCCACTATCCGACATATGCAGCACCTACGAATTGGCAAACTATTCTGTTGAAGCCTCATAAACCAGATATTCAGCAACAACCAGCTATTGCGGATTGCAGCAACTACTGCTGCATTTCTTCAGTTATACTTGGTGCAACGTTATTACTTATATTAAGTGTATGTGCTACATTTTATTTCATTCATTGGACGATTCATTACAATAATATACGTTAGTGCTAAGTTATAATAATGTTTTCTTTACATGTTAACTTGTAACGCATTCTGTATTATTCATAGCAAATAAACGAATTTACAATTATTGTTTCTTCCATTTCTTGTCTGACCATATTATTTAAAAGATTTCTGAGAGGTGGTGCCCTTGGACTCAAGATCCAGTGAGGGGAATCTGATGACCTTGAATCGAAGGTCGAGTGAGGGGAAACAATGGCCTTGACCTTGAAATCAAGGTCAGGAGTGGGGGGTGGTCGTCAAACTGTCCAACTCTATCTACTTAGGTGTGCAAAAGTAGTAGTGGTGTTTGAAATTAAGTAACTACTACTACGAACAAAGAAAATTCTAAAATAAAACGCGATTACTTTATGTGATTTGTATTAAAAGTAAAAATATTCGTTAGGGGCTATTTCAAATATGTATTGAAAGCTCTGCGTATCGGTAACTAGGTAACGTATAATTAACACAACTGGTAGAAATTAGATACTTGTTCTGTTTCCCTTAATAGTAGTGTAGAAACGTAATTTAATTAATTGGTGAAAAAGGTTTCGCTTGAATGTTCCGCAGGGACTTGTAAACACCGTTGAAACCTAATCACGAAATTTTGCATAAAACATTCCAACAATGTAGTCAGTGTTCATTTTCTGGTACGATCTAGAAGGGTTTGCACTATATAGACAAGCCTCATAAATTGGTTTAGACTTGCTTCACCAGAAAAACTTAACACCGTCATACTGAGAAAGCCCGTGCAGCATTAATGAAAGTGATAGTAACCGATTTGGAAACATTTTTTCAATACTTTCCGACTTTTCTTTGCCGTGTGTGCTATGACACCGTCCTGTTGAAACCAAATTTTATATTTATAATTTTAAAAATGTTTCTATTACTTATATATAGTAATACATATACAGTGTGGTCGTAAAATGTCCTCCCCCCTACTACTTGAAATTTATTCACAAAATTTTGTATGCTAAAATGGGAGGCTTAATACTACTTTTTAATACTTTTTAAATTTTATAAGTTTTAAAATGGCGCCTAGACGCCATTTTGAATATTATAAATATAAATTTTTTAAATGGTAATGGGGTCGAGTGACACCTCATTTGGAAGATATATTAATTCTGCGTCTGATCCTTGAGTTTCATAAAAAAATATTCATCCAGAAAAAAATGACAGATGATAACAAATAACAAGTTGATGGAATAAACTAAAAATTAAAGCAAAAAAGGTGTGCTTTCGGAATGTTCACCACTGAAGAATGAAGAAGAAGAAGAAGATTCTAAAGCACAACAAAACAAACTTATTTTATACAACAAAAACTGAATAGTAATACTATTTTAATAAATATTCAAAGTGTGCTCCTTGAAGTTTTTGGCAATAGAAAAACCTATTTAATATCTCTTCCCATACTTTCTGGAATGTTTCAACTCCGATATTTGCATAAGCCTCTGTGATTTTACGTCGTAAATTCAAAAGGGAATCGGGTTCTGTGTGAAAAACTTTCGATTTAAGATACCCCCACAAAAAAAAGTCCAACGGAGTCAGGTCAGGGGATCACGGAGGCCATTCTGTTGGACTACGACGACCAATCCATCGTCGAGGATACGTTGCATCGAGATAATTGCGAACTTGTCTGCTAAAATGCGGAGGAGCGCCATCTTGCTGGAATATGATATCCAAGTCAAATTCGTTTGAATTGTTTTCAGCAATCTCAACTATTAACGGATGGATGATATTTTCTAGCTTATTCAAGTGCAATTCCCCAGTAGGGTTTCTGTCCATAAATAAGGGATCTCCGATATGGTCGCCAAGTATTCTTATCCACATATTCAATTTTTACTGAAATTGGGTGTGACCTTCCACGAAGACATGGGAATTTTCATAGCACCATCTTACATTTTGTCTGTTAACAAACACGTTTAAAAAAAATGTGCATTCGTCACTAAAACAGATATTGCGAAGATATGATGGGTTTCTTGCAATCGTTTGGGTCATGACCTCACAAAATTCAAAGCGTCTATCCGGATCATCTTCAATCAACTGGTGTAAAATCCTCATTTGCTATGGATGGAACTTATGCCGTTTTAAAAACTTTTTTAAAGTTGTCTCCGATACATCACTTATCGCAGCTACATGTGAAGTTGATTGGTGAGAATGTACTACCATTTCATCGACTATCTGAATTTGTTTGTCTTCTGAAATTGCGGGTCGTCCAGGGTTTTTCCTGTTTTGCACACTGCCAGTGTTAATAAATTTTTGCACAAGTTCTCTTAAATACGTCCTCGAAAAAGGACGGTCGGGAAAACGTTCATTAAATATCCTTTCGGTTTCGTGAAAGTTTCGATTTTCGATTGACTTCAGCAAAAATAAAAACTGCTTTAATTTTCTCCTGAAAAGTTGGAACAATAGCCACAATTATTGTTAGTATCACAGGTTTTAACACTCAATATGTTTCATTTAAAGCTCCAAAAGAATTTGCATTCGTGTTATTCAAATCTCACACTTTTAAGGAATCACATGAAAATTTTTCGGCCGGGTTTTTAGTGGAATTTCCAATACTGTCAAAATTGGTGATGGCAGCTCTTCTGGCATCTGTTACCACCTATTTAACATTAAGGGTATTTTAAAAAAGTATGGTCAAGTTTTAAGAACATGGAAATCGCTGTGAGACCAGCAGTGACGATTATAAAGCCACGATTTGAATTTTTGTGTCAAAATAAGCAATCACGTCCATTTCATGAATGGGCTCAACTAAAGTGAGTTAAGATAAGTTAAAATTAACGTTTTCTATCGTCATCGTAGCTATGTCAACAGCAGACCTTTCAACATGCGGTTTTATTTCATTAATAGGTAACAATCCAAGACTGAAGTACACAAAAACATATAGTAAAAATCTTAAAAACTGAATAGAAAAATTGGCCCAAACCAGCACAAAATACAGAAAAATCAACATAAATTTCTGATATATGTCAGCTAATTTAATTAATTTTTTACATTATTAGAAACTAACACCCCTAAGAACATAACGTATGCAACCTCGCTGTTAAAATTTATGTAATTTTCTTACATTCAGAATAATGCCAAGACTTTGTTACTAATTTATTTTCCCGTATATTATAAGTATTGTCTTTTACATTGGCTGTAGTTCGTTTTCCATCATGCGGATAGACGACCTTAAGATTCAGGCGAACAGGGAAACGAACATAATGGCTTGTTAATCGTAAAAATTACATTTAATTCTTAATTGCCAAGGGCTGAAAGTTAATCTTAATATTTCTTTAGAGTCGTTAGTAATTTCATTTTTTTAGTTTTTACTAGTTGCTACTACTAGTTACTGCAAAAATGACGACTAATCATTATTTATATTCAGTGTTAATATCTATTACCCTTATGATATAACGTGAAGGTTAGCAAAAAAGTTTATCTAACCCAAAGGTATGATAAGCGAAAAGTTTGAGAAGACCTGGTCTAATACACATACATTTACCCAAAAGATGTAATTCGTTTAATGAAAATTCTCACTTCAGTAAACAAACCGCTCACGTTGAATACACATGTCATTCCAAACTGTATATTGCAATTTGCTTTAAATAAAGTCATACTTAGGTAGCATATCGATATTTCTACCCTTTTTATATTATATATTATTTATACTTTGTACTTCAGATACTTCGATATTCTAATAATTTTGGTCTATCAATACTTTAGTTATTTTAGATACTTGAGCTACTTTACATATTTTAAATACTTTAGATGCTTTACCTACCTTATTTAGATACTTTGGATACTTTGGATAGTTTAGATATCTTAAATATATTACATAGTTGAGACACTTGAGATACATCAGATACTTCAGATACTTCAAATACTCCAGAAACTTAAGGTACTTTGGATACTTCAGATACTTTAAATACTTCAGATACTTCAGATAATTTAGATACTTCAGATACTTCAGATACTTCAGATACTGCAGATACTTCAGATACTTCAGATACTTCAGATACTTCAGATACTTCAGATACTTCAGATACTTCAGATACTTCAGATACTTCAGATACTTCAGATACTTCAGATACTTCAGATACTTCAGATACTTTACTTTAGATACTTCAGATAATTTAGATACTTGAGATACTTTAGATACTTCAGATACTTAAGATACTTCAGATACTTCAGATACTTCAGATACTTCAGATACTTCAGATACTTCAGATACTTCAGATACTCCAGATACTTCAGATACTTCCGACACTTCAGATACTTTAGATACTGTAGATACTCTTAATGCTACATTAACTTTTGATCTGGCTGACACTATGCGATACAAATAAGCACCGAATAAGTATTTTTGACCCACATTGGATCTTGTATTTTGTATTTTTGATTGAGCGAGATGTAGAAAGTACTTTTCGAAGCAGTTCTATGTACTACAGTCCTAAATAGACATTTTGTCTATCTGGGGTAGTTGCAACTACACCAGTGATTTTTAACGTGTCACATCGTAATGGCACGGGCTTCTTATCATACAGAAGGTGCCCTTTAAATTTTACCATCTCAGAGAAATCTTACCGACTTCAGCAGGAATTAAACCCGCATCCCTTGTACATTGGATCTTACTATCATATAAATAATACTTTACTGACCCAATATGATACCTGTTGTTCCTAATTAGTAATATTATTAAAGCGTCAATAAAATAAGTTATTTGTGAATAACGAACGTAAGAAACATCATTTTAGACAGCAAATTACTAGTTACCTACTATACGTTAGGAATAAGTCTAGGCGTGTGCAAATTTCAGCTACTAAAACTTATTTTGAAGTTTTAGACGATCAGATATAAAAAATACCCTATGACGTATAAACTGCTTACTTTTGGATATTAATCGAACATTCAAGAATTCAATTTATTTTGTGACTTCTTTCGGAAATAAGACGAATACATTGAAATTGGTTTTTATTATAAACAGTGTACCACAACCAGAAACGTTCAAGGACAGATATTTAATATCCATCTTCGTTCTATAAAATACATGATATTTCAGCAATGGACGGGGACACGTTGCACACGTAGGATGTAAGTTAATCGCATTCCTGTTTCTGATTCATTAATTTCAATAGCCAACGGAATATTACCACAAAAAAATAGAAATTTTTGTAAGTCTACATAACTCTATTATTTATTATAGTATTATAGTATGTAGGATTTTCGTTGTAGATTTTGATCTTAGTAAAATTGCCTATGTGTGTATTAATTGACACAGCATTACTGAACTTAATCAGAATTGCCACAATATGAAGCTGTAGAACCAAAATGTTGCAGTAGAATTCCATTGAATTATAATGGACTCTTCTAGTAAAACTGTAATTTTCTGTTTCACTATTATTACTATTATTTATGATGCAAAAAGTATCATATTTTAAAGTGTAACAACTAGGTGAAAATAATCGTATTATTAGAACAACTTAACATTATGTTAGAGCAACATGAAGCATACCATTGTCCAAAAATAATATCTGCAAGGTAACGTCCACTTTTCTATACACATTCCTCTATTTTTCAACATATTCACTAATATGCTTGAAACTTTTTCCTTCTTGAGGTTTTGGACGATATGTGAAAGATTGATGTACACTTTAGACTTTAGGTAATCCCACAAAAAAATTACAAACTGTCAAATGCGGGGAGTTGGAAAACCATGACAGATCTCTATTTTGGGTTATTAAGCAATTTAGGAACAAATTTAGTCAAATATCCATAGAAGCTCTTGCGGTGTGAGCTGTGGCTCCATCCTGTTGGAACCATAAGTTTGCGTAATTTTGTGTATCCACTTGAACATTAGAATTCGATGAAAAAAGTTATATATGCTGTTTTCTGTAAAAGCACAGGTTTGATAAAAGCCATTTAGCCGAAAGAATAGAAGTGAATGCTAATCATATAACCTATAATTATCTTGTGGCCCTACTGTCTATATTCTATTGTGTATATTTCTTGATGTTATTGTTATAGTATTAGGTTGTACTTAATAGTTAGTAATTAGTTGTTGTGGTACAAGAGATAGTTATACCCAGCTTTCCACTATTTCAAATATATCATAATAATAACTAGCAACAACCTACAAAATCGAATTATTCTTTCTAGTATGCACAACAATAAAATTATCTAAGAGATACAACCAACAACGGCCACGAGTTAAAGAAGTACGTAACAAGTCCGCGGTGTAAGTTCGTTAAAACTTATGTATAATTGCAGGTACATATTAGTAATTCTCTATATTTAAATTAACTTAATTAATTTGACTTTCTTACAGTATCGGGGATACAGACACCATGTACATAAGTTTGTTTATAAATTTAAGACGTAGCCAATGGTCACATTATACTGTACAGTGAAAGAGAGTCAATTGAATTAATTGCGAGTACATCTGATAATCAATATGGCATGGATAACTTAGTCAGTTTATAGTTTTTTCCCACAGTATAGTTTTTTAGAATGGATGCAACGTTTAAGTTATTCATTTCTAGAATTCCTTATAAGGATAATCAGGACTAATATTTCATGTTGTATGGTGCTAGGAATGATACAATCGGTGTTAATGTCTATCTAGTATTTTACAGCATCGCAGGAGAGTGTTACACGCTCCAACTTTTACTGTGTGTGTATTGAATTCCGTAAAGGTTGTAAAAAAATGGTGATCAGATCACAAAGATTACTGAGCTTAAGTATCAAATCGTATACAGGTAAGCGATTGTAGCTGAGCCACAAGCTTTTGGAACATCGACTTTCCTTATTTTTAGTGTCCATACTAAATATTTGATATGGATTATAGAAGTATTACCACGATTTCACAATTCTGAAAATATAGCTGTGACTATTTTGAATGATTTAAAGTATGGAATGAGACCAAGATGCTGTTCAGAGGACGTGCGCTTTTCCAAAAACAATGTTACTGTAAAACTATTTGGTAAATTTAATCGTGCATTCACGCATTTTCTTATTGTTTATAAAGTGCATATAATACACCGTGTCTGTTCAAAAGGGAAAAACGAAGCGTTACTGCCTTCATAAATCAGTAGTTAAAAGATTCATTTATACTATTTGCAGCAGAAAATCAATTTGCACTGCCTGAGGACACAATCTAGATTCAATTCGAAACGCAACGTGTGTCAAAGAGCCTGGTTTTACAAAAACGAGTTTTAACCTGGAAAAACGGAAAATATTAACATGCAAAAGCCTAAAACGGAATGTATTAAATGTGTTATTTGCGTGGGCATATATAAGCGAATTACTGAAAACTAATCAAATGCAGCTCTAAATATTCAGTATCTAGTTAGGACTTTAGTTTTGGACGAAGTACTTCTGGTTAATAGCTAGTTGCTCCTTGGAATTATTTGTTTATAGCTATACTTACTAGAATAATTAATTTATTTAAAAGAAAATATTACCGGCATACAAATAGTTTATTGAATCTGACAATCTCTAAGTTATGTTTAGAATTCAAATTATTTTAAGAATGTTTCATAAAGAATTGTGCAACAATTATTAATTTTTATTTTGGTATAAGAGTATTGTGGTAATTCTTTCATGTGGTTCTTGTCTAAAATTTAGAGTATCTATGAGTGGACACTGCCCACAACATACGTGGAAGCCTAATAAATCTTTTATTATTTGTTCAGTATGATGTTACTAATCAATGTATTTGACTTTATTCTCTGGTTCATTATCAACCTAACATTCAAATATTTGTTTGCGTTATAGTATTAGCTGGCAAGGTCTATTTTTGTAGGAATTGTAGAGTCCGCCTTGAAAGAGAGATCTGAACCATAACTCTTCTGCTACTTTTCTTGGTAGAGTCCAGCTTACCGACTCCGCTGGTATGGAAAAAGAATACCGCTAGACTGACGATGCTATGTTCTATAGATTAACCATTCGAAAGCTGCCTTTGAATTTGCAGTGGAAAGTAGTTTGAACCACTGAACTTGTCGCAGGACATTTTGAAAAGCAGCCCAAAACCATTAAAACTAACCAAAACCGATTTTTGTCGTTAAGAAGCAGTTAGCTATAAAGTACCTTCAGTGATATTTTTGAAAGTTAAGAATACCGTGAACAATGCAGTCATTTGAGAAACGGGATAGACAATAACAGTGATCTGCTCCAGGAATACCTACATCTTTAAAAGTGCTTCTCTAGAGACTGTTATTATGACTTTTAATAACAGAAATGCAAATACTGAACTTTGCAGTGAATGTTTGATATATTTCCAAATATACAATCATTCCAGCAAAGATAATACGACATTGGTGACTTGAACCAGCACTCCTCTTACACGACCATTAAAGAACCCATGGTTAAATCGGTTGTTGCTTTCCTTTTACCCCGGTAACGTTGGTGGAGCTTAACCGTCAAACTGCGCAAATCTGTTATTAATTTGCAATTGATAAACAATTAAAAACTACATGCATTGGAGTAAACTGAGATTGATGATGATTAAAATAAGGTTATATGTTTCAAAGAAGGGTCAAACCATGCTAAGTAAGAGGCATTCGCTCGCTTGGTAGTACCGTCTTCCCTGAAGTCGATATCTTATCAGCAACTGTGGCCAACTTTCTTTCAAAAACAGCCTTGAATTTGTTTCCAGTGTATCAGGTACTTTTACATGTGCCGCCGACCGCAGTCAAAGGGCTGTTCAAAATAAAGTAGAGTTCCGGAAGAAACCCCAACGTCCAGTTAGAATTTTTCTCGTATGGACATTGCGCTTGTATCGTAAGCCTGAACAAGGAATGTCAATAGAAACTAAAAGTCAGGAGTTTTAGCAGGCGGAAAAGTGATTATATAGTTGAAAAATATAGAAAAAAATTGTGACCAGGGAAATTTCTCAAAACTATTGTTGCCCAGCTCAGTGCTTCCCAAAGTGGTGGGCCGCGGCCCCCTAGGGGGCCGTGGCCTACCCGCAAGGGGGCCGCGAAGAGCCGTGAATATAACAAATAAATACATCTTCGTTAAATAAGTTTAACTGTTGAATATGCACGTACTTAAGTTAAAATTATAAACTCCTTTAAAATATTGAAATTCTAAAATGATTATAATTTAGCAACTGCTTATATAGCCTTATATAGCATTTTAAACAGTTGCAGTTGGCGCGAAACGTCAATTTTTCCACTACGGCTAGGTAGCACCACAGCACAAGTGCATACGCACAGGTGTTATATGACAGTTTGACAGTTCTAATTAGACAGTTCCAATTCTTTCTTATGTGTTATTAATAACAATATAATCAGAACCCTTTAAGATGGACAAGTGGTTATTAAAACGTGTTGCTGATAAATGTGATAAAACACAAACAGATATCTGTGAAGTAGTGGTAGCAGAAAGCGGACTATCAATTTCATCAGAACCTTCAACATCATATTTAGAAAACCCAGCTGCTAAGAAAACAAAGTTGGTATGTACCGGCAAACTCAGAAAATATGACTCTGCGTATTTAAAATTTGGTTTTGTGTCCTCGGGCGAAAATGAAGAAAAACCGTTGTGTATAATTTGTTTAAAAACATTGGCAAATGATGCTATGAGACCAGGAAAACTTATTAGACATTTAAATACCATGCATAGTGAATTTAAAAATAAACCAATTGAGTTCTTTGAAAGGAAAGCTCGAGATTTAAAACGTCAAACTAATTTTTTTTCGAAACATACAAAACTTAATGACAAATTAGTAAAAGCTTCTTTTGAAATTGCTTTACTTATCGCACAAGCAAAAAAACCTCATACCATTGGCGAAGATCTTGTTTTACCAGCAGCGATAAAAATTTGTGAAACAGTTCACAGTTTAGAAGTAGCCGAACCCCTTAAAAAAATTCCTGTGTCCAATAATACAATTAAAAGAAGAATAGATTGCATTGCCGAGAATATTAATTTAACCTTACTTTTACGCATAAAACAAAGCAGTAAATTTGCCATTCAGCTCGACGAATCTACTGATAACACAAATGATGCTAAATTAATGGTTTTTATTAAATATCAATACAATTTACACCTTCATGAAGATATGTTGTTTTGTAGAAATCTTTCTGGTACTACAAAAGGCGTTGATATTTTTAAACCTGTAAATGATTTTTTTTCGAAAAATGAATTAGCATGGGAAAAATGCGTTGGTGTATGCACTGATGGTGCAGCAGCAATGACCGGCAAGATTTCAGGATTTATATCTGAGGTAAAAAAAGTTTGCCCAAATGCGAAACATGTGCATTGTATTATCCATAGAGAAAATTTAGTTTTTAGAAGAATGGGAAACGAACTAAATGAAGTGTTGTTAAATGTTTCAACAATAGTAAATTTTGTAAAACGCAATGCGAGTTCATCAAGATTATTTCGCATTTTATGTAAAGAAATGGGTTCTGAACATGAAAGTCTGTTATATCACACAGAAGTAAGGTGGCTGTCACGTGGAAGAGTCATAAAAAGAATTCTACAATTAAAAGACGAGCTTCGGATATTTCTTCTAGAAAAGAAACCAGATTTAGCTGCCCTTTTTTGCGATGATAGGTGGATGTGTCTAATTTCGTATTTAGCGGATTTTTTCGAAAAGGTTAATGAACTGAATCTTTCTCTTCAGGGAAAAAGTACTAATTTACTGATTCTTAACAATAAGCTACAAGCCTTTCAAAAAAAATTGTGCGTATGGACCAAGAGCTTTGGACAAGGAAACACAAGCATGTTTATTTCTTTGCATGAATTTCTTGAAGAAAATAACATGTCGTTGTCAACAGAACTTAAAACAAATATCGTAAATCATTTAACAGAATCAATTAACTTCTTTGAAAAGTATTTTCCGAATTTAAATCAAAATAAAGAACATGACTGGATAATAACACCATTTAGTAATAATTTACAATCTGATCACCTTCCCTGGAAATTACAAGAGGAATTAATTGACTTGAGATCGGATTCAATACTCGCATTGGAATTTTCTGGAAGCGATATTTCAGAATTTTGGATAAAGCGGCAAAACGAATATCCCTCATTAACTGACTCAGCATTAAATATTCTGGTTCCGTTTGCAACAACGTACCTCTGCGAATCGGCATTTTCAACTATGTTATTAATTAAGAACAAGCATAGATCATGCCTATCAACAGAATCATTAGAAAATAATCTTAGAATATCAATTTCAAATATAACGCCAGATCTAAATTTGTTGTGTAATAATATTCAAACACATCCATCACATTAAATTTAATCTATTAACATTAATGTAATTAATGCTAATTATTATTTAATTTTTTTGTTTGCTTCTTTGTTGAATTTTTTTGATGCTTTTTATTTCACTTTGCACAAAATTTGACTTCTTAAAAACGCCCGAAACATTACTAAAGATGCTAATGAAAATTTTGCAGCTATATTGTCTACTAATTTATTAGTAATAAGGAATAGACGGAGATCGCCCGTCGTAACCTGTATGCAATAAACATTAATTATACTATTTTTCATATTATAATTAATAATTAATTTTCTTCATTTACTAGTAATAGTGTATTTAATTATAGAATATATATGTATATACAAAGCAAATTTTTTTTTAACCTAACTCAATTCTAAAAAAATTTAGGGGGCCGTGGTTTATCGATATGAGTTGCAGGGGAGCCGCGACATCAAAAAGTTTGGGAAGCACTGGCCCAGCTAACCAAGAAGAGTGTATTGGAAAAATTCTATCCAGTGTTTGAAGTGCAAGACGTGACGTGGTGGTATGAAAGCTGCAATTCTTACGAGGGAAGTTCTTGATTTTGTGCTTTATGGGAACAGAAAAATACTAAGCGCTCTTCCCTCAAGTGAATGACAATTTTACACTAAATTTCGGGTACAGGTACATATTTGGAAAGTGAAGAGAAAGTATATTTCATTAAAAAATATTTACGATTCTATTTTTATGTGATCAAATGTAAGCTGAAATGGTAAATGTTCACGTTATTTAACTATTTAATTTTGGCGTTTCTAGAAGTTTTGCTCGTATCCCTAAAGATGTTCTGAAAATTGTCCTGGCCAGTGTTTGTTGCGGCAGCTCAATTGTATTTAGTTTATCATAGATATATTTTCTGGAAATACTCATTATATAGTTCTTCCAAAATGTACAAGAAAAACGTTTTAAGATTAAGTAATGTAATTTGTGATTTTTAAGCTTTCCTTTGAATTTCACCATTTATTTGCCTACCAGTTTATGTAAAGGGTTGTTCAGGTAGATCCCGAAAACCCAAATGTTCAAACAGTGCATCCAGCACTCAGTTCTCTTCCATACTCCACAGCGGTATAGTACTCGCTGTGTTAAATAAACATATTTTACCAATGCACGCTTGTGTTAATTATTCATCATACATCATCAAAAAGATTACCAACAGGGTTAAATTATTATATCCAATCCACATCAGTGTTCCTTTAATGCTGACATGTTAGGCCGTTAACAGGTTATTAGGGAAATTGTCTAAACTATTATATTGTGACATTATATGCAATGTAATACTACATAATAAGTAATTCAGTCTTTCCATCTTCAAGCATTAAATAATACGGATTGTTGTAAGATCAGAACATTATTTGTATAATTACTAAACGCTGTTATCCCAATCTCGAATTTATTTGGATCATAATTCTATATGCGTATCTGTTGAATTTTAAATTGTTTATATCGTGTTTAAGAAGCAAATTGAGAAAAAATCAGAAATGCTAGTCTTGCGAAAGCAAATCAATCTACACTAGCAACGCTGAGAAACCCACCAATTCTCGTTTAAGCTTTAAAGGAAATTTTTAGTAGAACCAGAAAACCCGCAGTGTTGGAGGTTGTGAGGTCACGTAACAAATGGTTGGTTTCGCCAAGCAAATTCGTTCCAACTCGTTTGGGATTTTGTTTACCATAAGTAATTATTTAATGTCGACATGTTATGTACAGTTGACTAAGAGGTTCAGAATGCGTTTAAAACAAGAGAACTGTATAAGTTTCTTCAGTCCAATAAGTATTACTTATGCAATGTGTGTTTCGCTTCATGTATTTTTTTATAACGTATTTTTAGTAATAATAATAATAATAATAATAATAATAATAATAATAATAATAATAATAAATGTCGTCAAGATATAAAATATGCACCTAATGTGCACAATTTTGGAAATAGACAAGAGTTGAAATGATCGTAGATATGATGTCGAGGTGGAGGGGGGTGCTATCCATTATTTTTGGAGCAAAGTTAATCTGCGCTTTTTTGATATTTAGTTATTTGAAATTATTAAAAAATTAAAAATACCTTGTATAAATGTTATCTCAGTTTCAAATTGACATTTTGACCTTAATTATCATATTACTTTAAATTAATGATGCGTATGCCAATCGAAGTACTTCAATAATCAAAATATCCATTCGAATTAATCGTTCGAATCCTAACTTTCGAATGATGACTCCCTGGCAGTCCCGCTCTTGTCTCGAATTGTATTTTCGGTTTTCGACTGGATTCTGTTCTCTATATATTTAAATTTCGTCACATTGTTGGATTAACCTGATTGTAAATGCCGTTTTATGGTTTTCCGTGTTATAAATTATTAAACATTAACGATATTTTTAATGATTATAATTAATTAAAAGTTTATATCTTTATAAGCGTAATCATGACGACCAATTTAGTTACTATATTTTTTAAACGGAATGGTAATATGAAAAGCCGGACATATTACAAATTATTGTAACTGATTAAAATAAACAATTTATGTTTATTTGATATTTTTAAACAGTTACATAAATTGCTGAAATTATTTTATTAATTGATCTAGTTTATGACAATAATTTTTTTAATTGAATAATCTAAAAATTTCTTATTTTTGAATTTAAGTGTGGAGAAGTAATCGTAACTTAAGTCTGCCCGGTTCGAAATTATAAAGACTTATTTAGCTAACTTAGCTGCACATGCGATCCCATCACACAAAACAAGTCAAATGTTACTTTGTAGTTTATCTTTTAGTATCTTCTTGAATCACAAATTCATTCGAATACTACTCTAATTATATACAGACAAAAATGATATTTCGATTGGAGAAGTTTTTATCATTCGAACGAATTACTCGCTGTACTGTAATCTATAAATTTTCTCTTCTAACTTAAAACGCAATTAGTAACTTTTTCAGTATAATTAGGATTTTAAAGAGTAATGTGCATTATTTTTACAGAGATGTTTTTCAAATCTACATATATACCGTGTAAGGGCGGGGATGGCTCAATGGTAGAAGAGCCAAGCTTTGGATGTAATAGTCCAAACGCTTCCCGGTTCGAATCTCTCCAGGGTCGGAAAATTTTCTAATTCCCTGGGTGATCGGTACTGGGTCCCGGTCTTCATGTACCATTGGGGATCAAATTAATGGCAGTCCTCGTGTTACGATCGCACTAGAGGGGCGACAAGATCATATACACAATAAAATACACCAGACACCAGTAGGTTAAGCATGGTTACGCACCAAGACGGTAACCCGCAGAGTCGGGCCCTGCTGTGTATTGCACAAACAAATTTAGCATTGTCTCACACCAAAAGCGATGGACCTCTAAGGCCTGTGAAAGTTTCATATATACCGTGTAGTGGTAGAAGTTGGCAAAACGGTCGCTTTCTGAATAAAACGCCGATTCTGGCTTGGTTTCGACTCTTCAGCATTATAACGCTGCATATAAAAATTTGTGCTGCACCCACCACACACAATTTCCCAATACGGTTTGCAGCTCTTTAATTTTAATAAGATTAAAGAAAAGGGAGTTGCATGGAGTAGATTCAACAGCACAAATACAGAAGAAGACAAACGACACTACATACAAAAACGGAATGAAGCAAAAGAAGCTGTAAAACAAGCGAAACGCGCAACATGGGAAGAGTTCGGAAGAAAAATGGAAGAGGATTACATAGAGAACTGAAAACAATTCTTAAATGTGATAAAATGGCCGAAGGCCGATCAAAACTAATACGAAATATTGTAAATCAAAAAGGAGAGATTGAAACAACTACAAAAGGAATCCTAAAAATCTGTCCAGAACACTAAAAATACAAATTCCAAAACGTAAGAAAAAACCAACATCAAGAAATAGAAGCACAAAACGATGGACAGGAAAATCGATACGAATAGGAAGAAAGTGACACAACAGAGGGAGAAATAAAAATGGCTATAAAAACTACTCGAAATGGCAGCTCCAGGAGAAGATTCTAGTGCACTTGAATTATTTAAGAAATAAGGTCAAGTAATAAATAGATGGTTAAAATCTATCTTCCAACAAGCATGGGAAACTGAACAATTACCATCTGAATGGGAAAGAAACATCATTGTCCCTATACAAAAAAAGAGCGAAACAACAAACTGTGAAAACTATCATGTAATATGTCTATCACCAGTAGTGCCCAAAATGTACTCAAAAATTATAGGAAAACGTTTAAAGAATGAAATCGAAGATGAACTAGAAGAGGAACAAACGGCCTCCCGCCCTGGAAAACAAACACAAGACCACATATATACAATTAGACAAATTACAGAAGAGATTCTAGATAAAAACAGAGAAATTTTCCTAGTTTTCCTAGACCGCAAGGCAGCCTTTGACCAGATACCTAGAGAACAAATATGGAACCCACTAGAAGAACTGCAAACAAGTGAAAAACTTATAAGAATAATTAAAAGTATAAATAAAAAAGTAGTGGAAGTAGTAAGGCTCAGCAGATAAAAGTCGGAATATTTTAACATGGAGAAGGGGGTCAAATAAGGCGATAGCTTAGGTCCATTGCTCTTCGTGGCGTATATGAATGGCGTAATAAGAAAGTGTAAAAATGAAGTCAGAAAACAAGGCTAGAACTTTATAATCTGAATCCTATAATGAAAAAAGACCTAATCTATGCGGATGACATTGTAATAATGGCAGGAAACACAAGGTAACTGCAAAATAACATAAACGCATGGAAAAATAACCTAGAAGAGAAGGGAATGGCGATAAATGTGGAAAAAAGCAAAATAATGCACATAAGAAGAGAAGACTGAAAAGTATGTGTGCACATCAACATAGAAGGACGTCAAATCGAATATGTAGAAAATATGAATACCTGGGAATTATAAAACAATGTTGCACGAATAGAGGAAGAAATAAGAAATAGAATAAGTAAAGCAAATAAACTGTATTATCAAATAAACAACACCGTGATAGGAAAAATGAACTAAGCACCAAAGCGAAAATGTACCTATGCAAAACAATATTTATTCCCACGTTACTCTACGGATCAGAGTCTGGACGATGCTTGATACGCACAGATCAAAAGTAACAGCATCAGAGATGAAATACCTGCGAAGAGTACTGGGAAAATCGAGAAGAGATTAAGTAAAAAACAAGAGCATAAGAGACGAGCTAGACCAACAACCAGTCGTAGAAGAACCAGAATTAAAACAGTTAAAAGAAGAAGATCTAAAGGTAGACCCCGAGCCAAATGGGAAGACAACATCCATCAAGGAGGTGACCGCGAAAAGAGGAAAAAACATCGAAGAAGTTACAAGAATGACGCCAGATTGTAACAACTACAGGAAATGGCTAGAGGACCCAGCGCCGCGAACCATACATGAAAAAAATGAGAAAGAAGAAGAAGATTTGCAGCTGTGGGGTCTTAATGCTAAAAACCTTCTCTACAATTTCTGTCGTTAGGAGGCGAAGTTAAACTGTAGGTCCTCCGAGTTTATGAACGCCAAAATAAAATGTCATCTTTTTTACGTATATGTATATGCATGTACACGTGCCACCAGATCCACCATTTTTTCATCAAATTCGAATACCGCATGCGACTACTTATATTTAATAATTAGTTTTGCAGAAAAATATTTTTCTTATGTCCGTCCGTTAAACCGTTTAGATGTTATGAGCGTCGAAATAAAGAACTGAATTTTATAAAAACTTGTAAAGCGCTAAAAACTATTTCTTTGGAATTTATAAATGATACCACAGTATTAAATTTTAACTTTGTATAGTAGTTTCCGAAATAGGACGGTCTCTATGAAACAGTATTATAGCTTGCGAGATATACGATTTTTACGAATACCATTTCCTCTCGTTTTGACCTATTTCAAGGATGAAATCCGGAAAATGCTTGGAATTAGTTCTACCAATTTATAAAATGCAACACCATACAAATTTTAGGGGGGGGGGAGGTTGTCCTCTTGCTGTGGGCGCCCATGCCATGTTTCTACCTAAGCGCTGAGTAGAAACACGTGGCAGAGAAGAGGCTGGTACTCAGTAGTGAAACGTGAAAAAAGATTGATTTTTTTTCTTTCTTTTATATTCACACATGGCATTCGAGCAAATTGTATTCCCTGGAAAGCCGCACAGGGAATGAAGTAAAGAAAAGGCAGTTATTTGCTAAAAAATTTTAAACTGAATATTTTCTCTCAAAACGCTTGGGATTGTTGTCAGTCAGAATTTTACGTTCCCTAAATTAAAAGTTAAATAAGTGTAAAATCGTTTAAAACTCCAAGTTTTAGAAGCAATTTCTATGTTTTAAAATAACATTTTTCTACACATTTGAAGCCGCCTGCTTTTATCCCTTTAAGCATAGGCAAATAAACTTTGCCTATGCTTTAAGGTACTGCAGCCATGGGGCTTTATTGTCGGCTTAATGGATATTGTATTTATGTTTGTTAAACAACAAACATGTTATGAAGTATTTCGGATATTTTCTCTTTTTGTTTTAAGAGACAGATATCTTATTAAGCCACGTACGACTAAGTTCGCGAATAGTTCGGGAACAGTTCGCTAACAGTTCTCGAACCAGTGCAGAAGTCGGCGATGTGTAGGTACTAGAGATCGCAAGCAGTTCGTGTCGGTTGGGAGTTCGGCCAAAGTTCGCTACTTGAGCGGTACCTTCAAAGAAACTGTTAGCGAACACGTGTTAAACAGCAGTTCTAGCAGTGGCGGCTCGTGAGTTAAGAAAGAGGGCGGGCACAAGAAAAAACTTACCTATTTTTTGTACATAAAATCCATTCTCCTATTTTTCATGCTGGAAAAGACGTCTATGACTTTGTTGTCAAAATCCGGGATAGACTGGACGAACTTCTTTTCTATTGATAGGATCGCCAATGCGTTCAGTCGATCTTTTTGCACACAATTAACTTCCATCATTGAAAAA
>JABXWE010054024.1:0-11972 GCA_014611495.1 Limonius californicus
AAATCTTTTCTACAATCTAATGATGATTAATTGTTTTAGTGCCGCCATTTTTATTGATGTTATTAAAAATTTTTTGCTACTCTTTTATGTAATCTGGTTGTTAATTTTATTTGCTCTTTTATTCATATAATCAGGTTTATTATACGAGGTTTGACAATTTGATTTCTGGACTGACACAATAAATAGAAATGCAATTTAAGTTAACACAAAAAATTTGATATTTATTCAAAGTAATCTCCATTTACTTTAATATGGTTATTGCGATTTTCTAATAGGTTTTGAAAACGCTTGGTAAAGGCGTTCAAAGAAACTGCCTTCAATTCAGCTTGTACGTTTTTCTTAATATCTTCTACATACCGAAATTGTTTCACTTTGAGAACGTTTTTTACTTTAGGAAAGAGAAAGACGTTTGCAGGTGCTAGTCAGGTGAATAAGGTTGTTGATTAATCTCAACAACCCTGTGTTTATTGGGAAATGACATCAAAATTAGTGCAGAATGGGCAGGTGCATTGTTATACAACAAGAATCAACTATCTTTTTCTCGAAATATACAGTAATGATAACATGGTTACTTCACAGAAATGGCTATCCCATTTAATAATAGATAGACTTTAATAACTATATGCATATTTTTTTATTTTAACAGTTTTTTGTTTCTGTTCCATTCAAGTCTTGAATCTTTTAGATCAATGAAGCTTTTGCTGCGCAAACACTTTCCTGTGCCAAGGAACTCAATCTTGATATTGAGAAGTTGAATGTTAATGGTGGTGCTATTGCTTTGGGTCATCCATTGGCTGCCTCAGGTGCTAGAATTACTGCCCATCTTGTTCATGAACTGAGGTGAGTTTTATTTCAAATTGGCACTTGTATAATTTTGATTCTAAATTTTAATGCAATTTCTTGCAGGAGGAGGAAAGCTAGATATGGAATTGGTGCCGCTTGCATTGGAGGAGGTCAAGGAATTGCCCTTTTGATTGAGGCTTTGTAATTCATTTGTTTTTATCTTGTTTATCATTCTTTACATTTTTTCAATTTTGTTCAAACCATAATTATGTACCTTTATGCAATTTGTATTTAAGTATATTATTCCTGCCTGTCAATTAATTGTAATCATGTATCGTATTTTTTTAATTCAACATAAATTTTTATTTTATTTCTATGCAATTGCAGATGTATTTGTACATTCTATATTATATCTAGTATTTTCATGTAACTGTACTGAAGTATATTTTAAACGTAAAATTTTACAATAAATAAATGAAATTTTTTTTTATAATTTGCGTGATTTTATATAAAGTATGTTATATTACATATAAATTTGCAACCTGTTAGATGTTCCAAACATTACCACTTCATGATCAATAATATAAGGAGTTCTACTTATACATGATAAAACTGTTTATTGAATTAAGTACTAATTTTTACAAAACGTTATTAACTTGAGGAGGTGCTAATGATTGATATAACTTTGTCACCGCAGTCTGAACTATCTGCTGGAATGTTTCATCAGTCGGACATACGACTTCCTACAATAAAAAATATTAAAATGTCAATTGTATTTTTAGTTTTTACTGTATTAACTTACTAAATTCAAGAGGTCAATATCAGCTCGCTTTTCATTAACTACAACATACAACTTTTCACCTTTGAACATTTTTGGCACAGAATCTTCGCCAAACATATCTTGTAACATCTCAATCAGACATTCCTTGCAAAAAAAAGATAATAATGCATTAGCAGTTCAATTTTACCAATACACAATTAAAAACATATACACAAAGGAATTTGTTCCTGAATGTTTTTGGGTGGCTTAGTATAATACGGACTACTTAATAATTACTTTATATTAAGCAAATAATATTAATTTATTAGGTGTTACCTTGAAATGCATCCTATCAACTTTAGCACTAGACGACATATTTTTTATAGGTGCATCTAATGATTCTGCTTGAAGTATAGCCGCAACAACCGAGTCAGCGTACATGTCATTAATAGGATTTGCTACCCACTGAAATCATTAAATAAGTAAAACGAACATAGTATACCACTGTCTTGATTTGAATTTGAGATAGGTTTGCACCATGCAAAATTAACTTGTTAATTTTAGCCTCCAAATTTTGTTTTGAGCAATGTAATAGATAAGTTCGTCATCATTGAGAAATGTATCTAATGCACGATTATTTTTTGAAATACTAAAACAATCTTTCATAAAATTAAGCAAAATCATTCAAAAATTGACTAAATTAATATTTGCAATCAATGTCTTCAGCAATTAAAACAATTATTAGCATAGATATAACCCGTTTTTAAGTTGTCACTAGCCATGAGTAGCCACTATTAATTTAGTTACATTTTAAATGATTTTGTTTGATTTATATGGAAAATGGTTGCTGTATACGAAGAAGTAAATTATGCATACATGCAGCTTTTAATACTGTCTGCATCTCAAATCTGAATCAACACAGTGTATTTTTTAGATAATCAATTACCTCTAATGTAACAATCTTATTTTCGATTGTAATATCGATAGCATTAAATGCACGCATCTTTCTATCACCTTCTATTGTTTCAAGTAATCCAGCAACTTGAGTTACAAGATACCTCAATACACTTACAGATCCCGAATAATGAATACTTTGACGTTGCATTACTTGACTCATTGACATATCCGTGTATTCTAAAATAATACAAAATCTTAAAATTTTCATAAATTAAACATTTCTGTACTAACTAGACAGATCATTGGCAGCTAGTACATGGTAATTAAAATTCCGTTTTACTAAAATTCCTGAAAGCGTGTTGCCTGGTTTTGGTTTCTCAACAGCAAGGGAGCCCATGACTTTTGCAGTTTTCTCACCCCTGAAGTATAATTCCACCGCGTGAGTGTTTCTTGGATTATGAAGCTGTATGGTAGTATTTGGATCATCTTCGTACTCTCTTTGCAATGCGGCTTTCAAGCGGCTCATTTCATTTTGTTCACCATGAACTAACACCTGAAATTTATCTAATCTAATTTATCTGCGAATGAATGAAGCAAATATGGAGGAAAGAGGAAATGCCCGAGGAGTGGAGGTCCGGAATTATAATACCAATACCAACGAAAGGAGACTTAATGCTCTGCAAAAATTATAGAAGGATAACCCTACTGAATTTAGTGTATAAGATACTAACAACATTAATATTAAAAAGTTAAATAAGTTTACAGAGGAAAGAATAGGAGAGTACCAGAATGGATTCAGACAAGGGCGATCAACAATAGATGCAACCCATACACTGAAACAAATAGTAGAAAAGTGCTATGAATAAGACATAGAGGTGGAAATAGTATTTATAGACTACAGGCAGGCATTCGATACAGTTAAAAGAGGATCGATTAAAAGAGATGTGAGGAAAATCGGAATACCTAAAAAACTGATAAGATTAATAAACATGACTATGGAAAGATCGAAAGCAGAAGTACTAACACATGAAGGATTAACAGAAAAAACAGAAATATATGAAGGAGTAAGACAAGGAGATGGATTATCGGCAACACTGTTTAATATTGCAATAGAAGGAATAATGAAAGAATGCGAAATTAAAGGAACAATAATAGAGAAATCGATACAAGTGGTAGCATATGCCGATGACATAATACTGATATCAAGGGATAGGAAAAGTTTGGAAGACGCAATGGAGATGATAAGTAAAGAAGCAAAAGAAAGAGGTTTAGAAATAAACCAAGAGAAAACCAAGTACATGAAAATTACAAGAAAAAAGGAACGGGTTAACAATGGAGTAATAACAATAGGAAACTATAATATAAAAGAAGTAGAAAGTTATAAATACTTAGGGACAATAATAAATAGAAAGAACAGCGGAAGGGAAGAGATAGAAGAGAAGATACAGTCGGGCTATAAAGCATACTACGGACACAAAATGATAATGAATAACAAAAAGATAAGCAAAAAGACGAAATTAAGAGTATACAGAACAGTGATAAGACTGGTGGTGACGTATGCGGCGGAAAATATGTGCCTCACAGAAAGAGACGAAGAGAAGCTGAAGGTTTTTGAGAGGAAAATAATAAGAAAGATATTTGGAGGAAAGAAGATAAACGAAGAACAATATAGGAGACTAACGAATAGAGAGGTGGAGGAAATATTAGAAAACGAGAATATAGTCAGAGTAATAAAATCCAAAAGAATAAGGTGGTACGGACATATAAATCGGATGAGTGAGGAGAAAGTAGGGAAAAAGATGACAAAGTGGAAGCCACAAACGAGACCAAGGGGGAGGCCAAAAGTACGCTGGGAACAACAAGTAGTGGAAGACTTAAAGAGAATGAGAAACACAGGATGGGGAAAGAAAATGAGAAACAGAAGAGAATGGAAAAAATTGTGAGAAAAATAGCAAGACACGTCAACTTATAAGAGAAGAAAGGAAAAGAGAGCAGAAGTGTAGTGAAGGAGTGTAGTGTAGTGGATTGACGCACCACCAACACTGAAACAGTCAAAAGAGCTCCTAGGGGCGGCTTCCATTTCTACGGGAATGTATAGCCTTTAATAATAATAATTTATCTAAGAATACATGTATAATACGGTGTTAATATAAATAATGTTTTGCATTTGTTTAATTTTTTATTGATATACTGTATATAAAATAATAATAATACAAGCTATACATTTCTGTAGAAATTGTAGCTGTTTGAATATTTCAAACTCAGTAATCCTAATAACGTGGTGGATTATTCCACATTTACTTTTTCTCTTCTTCTCTTACAACTTTTGGTGTGCTTCTGCCATTGCCACTACCCTTCTCCATTGCTTTCTTTCAACGCTTAGCTTTCCCCAGGTTCTTTCTTATCTCCATTGTCCTCAAGTCCTTTTCTATCTGCTCCTTCCAGCTTATTTTTGGTCTCCCTCTCGGGCTGGACTTCCCTGGCATCCATTCTGTTAAAATTCTGCCTGGGTTGTTTTTTTCTCTTCTCCTTATGCGTCCATACCAACTAATTCTTTTTGTTTTAATTATTCTGACTATGTTTTCCTGCTTCAGAAGTTCATCAATTTTGTAGTTTAACAATGGTCTTGTCTCCTCTTCGTTTACTCTTTTGGGTCCCATTATTGTTCTGATTATTTTCCTTTCAAAAACATTACGCTGTTCTTCTTCTTTCTATGTTAAGTTTGCTGCTTCAGCGGCATACGTTACAATAGGTCTAATATTTGTCATGCATATTCTTATTTTCGTTTTTTTACTTAGCTTTTTGTTTTTTAGTAATTGTTTGTGAAAAATGCTTTAAACCCCAACTGTATTCTTTGCTTGATATCCGTTCGTTCGTTACTCCGATGTACCCACAAATATTTGAATGTCTCTACTGCTTCGAACTGGTGATTCATTACTGCCAAATTCTTAATGATTTTTTTTCTGCTGCAGTGCATATATCTTGTCTGTTTTTCATTTATTTCTAGTCCTCTTTCTCGTGCTTTTTCCACTATTAATTTAATTGTGTTTTCTAGATCGCTTCGATCTCTTGCTACAATTGCTAGATCATCCGCATATACTACCACTTGTATTGATCAATTATTTATAGTCCCTCTGTGTGCCACTTGTTTTATTATGCAGTCTAATGATGTAATAAACAGTAGAGTAGATAATGCATCCCCTTGCCTAACTCTTCTGTTAACTTCAAAGCTGTTGGTAATGCTTTTCCCAGTGTTTACTATTGCTGTTGAATTTCCCATGGTCATTCTGATCAGATTCACTAGTTTCTCTGGTGTTTTAATATCTTTTAAGTCTTGTGTTATTTTTGTTCTGTATAGCTTGTCAAAGGCTTGATTGAAAAGGATATGCAGAAGTATGTTGTGTTCGTAGCTCTTTTCGGTGATTTGCCTCATAATATGTATTGCGTCTATGGTCGATTTTCCTTTTCTAAACCCGAATTGGTATTCCCCTATCACCTTTTCTGTATGTTGAGTAAGTCATTCTTTTAATATGGTTGTTAGTATTTTGTATGTAACATTTAACAATGTTATACCTCTGTAGTTTGCGCAGTCTGACATGTCTCCTTGCATAGCTATAGGTGTTATCATTCCCAATTTCCATTCTTCGGGCATCATCTCTTCTTTCCAGACTCTTTTTAGTAAATTATATATTGTTTCATAGATCCTTTCGCCACCATGTTTTAATAGTACACTGCATATTTGGTCACTTCCGGCTGCCTTTCTATTTTTAGTTTTTGTATGCATTCTGATACTTCTTCATACGTTGGTGTCTCAACTAACTCTTCTGTAGTTGCATTTCTTTCTTCTACTGTGTCTCGTTCCTTTATCATTTTTTCATCTTCATATAAGTCTCTAAAGTGTTTCATCCGTTTCTCATTTTCGATTGTTATAACTGATGTCTTATTCTTTCTTACCTTTAGGTAATTGTACAATGGCCTTACATTGTTTCTTTGATTTTCTGCTTCGATTTCTGTCATCATTTTTTCGATCTGCTCCCTTTTTTTTTCTGAATATTTCGTCTGCCTCTTTCCTTTTTCTTTGTATTTTTCTCCATCTTCTGGACTTCCATTGTTTAGCCATTTTAACCTTGCTTGCTTCTTGTCTATAGTGTATACACTTATAGGTATATCAGGAAGGCCCTTGCCCAACAATGAGATGTTGCGAGCTAATGATGACATACATTTTTTAAATATTACCTCATTTTGTCACATCAAATATTAATTACAAAAGTTGATTCTCCGCCGAGTAGCCCAGTGGTAAGAGGGCTAGACTCGCAATGGGAAGTCCTCGGTTCGAACCTTGGTATTGGCAGAAATTTTTCTGTAATTCCTTCGGTAATCATTCGACGTTGGGTTACAATTAACGGCGTTTCTCCTAACCACTGGCTCACCAGGAGAAGTGAAAAGACCACACACAACATCATTCATACAATTAACACAAATAGTGAAAATGTAGAGAATGAATGTAGTTGAGGGGAGCGGGAGGAGCGTGATACAAGTCCAAAGGGGACCTATCACCTTCAATTAATCCTGAATGTATGAATGGCAACCTTGACACCGTAAAAGAGGAATTGATAAAAAAAGAGAAGTTGATTCTTTGGCAACAATTTCGCTTCCTTATAATAATATAATTTAATTCAGTTTGCAGAGATTGATTTTTATTTTCTATTTCAAGAAAGAAAATGAATAAAAGATTTAATTCAAAGGAATCAATTAAGCAAGGGCAAAAGGCAAGGCAAGAATGCGATAGAAAACATTAACTTAAGCACTAAAAGGCACAAGTGATTTTAGTATAGGGAACTACAGTTAAGTGCGGTAGAATTTTGAATTACTCAATTGAGGTAAGATTTCAATGTTTACAACGATTTTGTTTTATACTATAAGCGCTTTGGTTACTTTTTGTATATTAGCTGGTTTTTTTGGTATTATATTATTATATATGAGGACAAGCCACATCTAAACTAAAAATAGAAACTAAAGACGCTTGATGTTCCCCTATTTCAAATAGTTGTATAAGACCTTATTAACATGAAAAACATTCATGTTATTTAATAATAATTATTTATCATGTGTAAAAATCCATAGTAATTTTAATTATTAGTAATTATAGATTACATACATTTTTGATAAGTTAATCAAAGGTATCTAATTTTTACATTTTGCGGTTTGTTAGTCTATAGTTGACAATTTGTCAATTATTAAAAATTTTGAAACATGACAACCACTAACAATCAAATAAAAATGCCAGATTTTATTTATTAATTAGAAGCATAATTAGTTTTGTTAATTTATAACTGCTTGAAAAGCTAA
Organism: Limonius californicus; assembly: GCA_014611495.1. Lineage (NCBI taxonomy): Eukaryota > Metazoa > Arthropoda > Insecta > Coleoptera > Elateridae > Limonius > Limonius californicus. Next base: position 7,790 of record JABXWE010054024.1, read on the forward strand.
ATCACAGATTACAAGTTCAACAAATTATTTTATTATTGCACTGCTCTAAAACAATTAGGAGAATTAATATATTTATACAGGGTATTAATTTGAAAACCTACAATGTGTTGTGTTCCTGAAAGAGGTACGTAGTGAACATTTCTAGAAACCATTTCTACAACATGGAGGGGGATCATCACGACTCATAAGGTAACGTTCCCCATTCAACCCATTGGGCATTAGATACCACAACAACAAAATTTATAAATGGTAATACCCTCTTGGTGATACCCCACTTAAAAGCTCTTACGAAATGCTATTAAATCCTAGCAAACATGTTAATACCTGATTGGTTCAAGAAAATTTAAAAAATTAACTCAAAAGGTTCAGAGTCAATTAAAATAATTCAACTTTTAAAATATTACAATAAATTGTCAAAATAATTTCCATTAGTCTTTAATCTAGGCAATAGTAAATTCTATTCTACAATCCTCTCCGATTATTTTGGAAGGTTTGTCGCGGAATAGCTTGGCACTCCTAAACTATTTATTTTTGCAGTTGTGGAATGGATTGAAGCCGAGCTTTGTAAACAACAGATTTTAAGTGACCCTATAAAAAGAAGTCTACTAGGGTCAAATCTGGAGACCTTGGGGCCACTCCATTGAAGTTTTAGATTTAGAACTAAATCAATTTGAAAATTAATAATGACTTGATAAGTAGCTTAATTTACATATTTATATCTCTTGCAATTAATTTGTTTTAATGAGTAGTTGCGTTTCTTCTCCTTTTATATTTTTATCAATCTCATTTGTAACAACAGTACCAAATTGGGATCACTACAATCTCAGAATCCTGCAGGTTTTCTTTAAATATATTGTGAGTAGAAATGTAAATTACTTACTATTGTAAAGTGGTATATAAAGTAGTTTGAATGCAATATGTATGTGCGATAAACTCACAAAATAGAGGAAATTAATATTTTTTATATAATAAAATCATGTTCCAGTTTTTAATAAAAATAGTAATTCACCTTTTAAATAGCGCTCAATTACTTGTCAAGTATTAATTTGAGGGGTTCATTTATTTCTACCTTATTGGTAAATTGCCGAATTTTTAATATTCTGTAAAATTAACCAAATCTTGGTTTTCACAACTCCCACAGCTTACTGCACAACAAAAAGTCAGCATCATCATCAACAGCCTTTCCGTCCCACTGCTGGGCATCGGCCTCTTCTCTGCCACGTGTTTCTCCTCAGCGCTAAGGTAGAAACACGGGGGACCTACAGTTTAACGTCGAATCCGAACGACAGAAATTCCAGAGACAATTCCACAACAAAAAGTCAGCATATTTACTATTAATTTGCAGTAAATATTCGTAAAATAACATTGTTTAAACAATAAGTGGGATATAGATTTTTGTAAATTAATTGAATTTTACTGCATTCTGCAATGATCTACATTTAGCATTATAACTTACAACATGTGGTGGTTTTAAAATTCGAATGAATTCACTAGTTTGCTGGTAATCAGTATGAGCTGAGAAGGAAATGTAGTCGACAGACATTTTTAATGGCAACTTCTGTCCAACCATAGTTGTTATTTCTTCAGGTTCTGATAGAATAGTCTTGGCTAATGTGCCTTCAACGCAGTAACCTATTTATAAAAAAACAAACATATGTTTAAGAGTTTGTTATAAATATTGTCTTGTGGGTAATTGCAAATTTTGTTTCTACTATTTTTTTCATACCTGCAATAATAACACCGTTCTTTGCATCGGTGCACCATAATTCAAAGAGTTCACGTGACAATCCACTCTGCATCATACCAGGTGAGGCCATAACCACACAAGGACCTACATCATCAAAGTGATCAATTCCCTAAACAAATTACAATTGATTATTGAAAAAAACAAATTCAAACAATCTTACCTTCAAATTTGATATGTGTCTAAAAACAAATGGATTATTAATAGCAATTTGCCTTCTAATTTTTTCATTCATAGCGTTAATGTATGTTTGATAAACAGCCATACACTTTTTAGCTAAAGATGATGCGTAATAAATGGGTATGTCATGTAATTCTGGATGTTGACTCCAATATTCATCTACAATTATTTTTTCTTTATAAGGAAAACTTAAATTAAATTCATGTATACCAAGAATGAGTAAAAGTTCTTGTGCACGTCCTAAGGCAAAAACAGGAATAAGACATCGTCCACCTCTCATTACAATATCATGTACAAGATTTGTAAATCGGCTTTCTCGTTCTTCACGTTTTTCATGAATATGGGTCCCATACGTTGACTCCTAAAAGGAAATGTTAATACAGCTTGTAGTCTTAAGAAATGCATTCATAAATTACCGTTATTAAAACATCAGGCTTCACGGTTGGTATTTCCGCTGCCATTAAATGTCGGTCTTCTTGTCTTGAAAAATCTCCAGTGTACAAAATCTATAATCATTTTATATTAAATCAACATATAAAAAAATGTATATGCAGCCTACTTTAACACCAGCGATTTCTATCATAAACATTGCAGCTCCCAAAACATGGCCTGCATTGTATGCCCAAAACTTAATACCTAACACGTCTTTTTCTTCATGAAAATTTATAGTTTCAATTTTATCCATACTTGCTTCAAGATCTGATTCTGTATATAACATTTGTTCGGTAGCGATGTTGCTAGAAATTCTTGTTTTTTACAACAATCAATGCACGGCTGAACATTCTTACCTGACTTTAATATAATCAGAGAGCAACCATCTATAAATGGCTTTTGATGCATGGGTCATAAAACAGCGCCCCTTAAAACTTGTCTTTTGTAGAAACCATGGTAATGCACCACAGTGGTCCAAATGGAAACTTGAAAGAAATAGGAAACAAACAACTTAAGAATATTAACATATCATTAATTCTTACTGTGAAATAAGTAACAAATCAATTTCGTCGGCTTCAATTAAATCAACGAAAGGTAATGCATCCATTCCTGTTAAACCTGGGTGAATTCCGCAGTCAAGCTAAAATTTCATATACCTATTTAAAATATGTACACTATAGTTTTGAAACAATAATTACCATAATTTTTTTACCCTTAAATTCGATCATAATACAAGAGCGTCCTACTTCTTGACCGGCTCCTCTGTAAATTAAAAAAAAAAATGTATATCTAACCTTAAATACATGAAACTTTTAAAGCTTACAGAGGTCTTATTATTAATTGATCGCTTTCTTCTGCTGGAACTTGAGAATCAGGCTTTCTTTTTGCAGACATGATTGTTATTAATAATTAACACGATGAATATAATAAATAATACAATCGTTTACGGTCTTTTATGGTTTACACAAATCCGGCACTATAAACAACTGAACCACATAACCCAACTTCAGTTATATTGTAGTTGAAGAGATTTTAAACTTGTATGTTATACAGAGGATATACATATCTATTGCATAAATGTATTTTAAAACTGTTTATAACTGTGAATACCTACAAAACTACACAGCAATTATTTATTTATTTGCATTCAGGCAATATGTAGTGTTATAATAATCAAACTAAAAATTTACTGCAGTGGTTCTCAAAGCTTTCTAGCTATGGACGCTTTCTAAATCCAGAATTATATTGCGGACCCCAAAATTTCGCTTTTATCAAACTTTAATAATTCATTGCAAATCATTAGAATTATAAGCACATTATTTTTTTATTTTTTCTAGGTGGACTTGCGGACATTCAGTGTCCACGGACTACAATTTGAGAAACACTGGTATACGGTAATCACTGGTATTTTAGTTGGTTTGGTTTGATTTTACTCATAGGAGTGTTATTTCTACGGTTTTACTAAATCATATGCTATGAGAGAACTTAAATATACAGGTAAGCTGGTTATGACCATTTTAAAGCATCTACAGTTTATACCATAATACTTAAACTGATTTTAGTAAAATATTATTAATATATTAATAATAATAATAGGCAATTTCAACAGGTATTTATTTTTTTTCACTACTAGTAATATGGCGTAGCATTTTGACACATATTAGAATGCCGTGAAATTCAATTTCTCTACCTTGGCGCAATGACAGGTAAATAATTTTTCATTATTAACCACTGGTGTATCATGAACAAATTTATATTTTTTGAGTATCCTGTGACAATTTCAAAGAGAATTTTGTTATAGCACGATCAAGTATTATGGGGAAATTC
>JABXWE010054031.1:0-11091 GCA_014611495.1 Limonius californicus
ATATAAAATGCAGGAAATATTATGTCATTAGTTAAATTCTACGATTTTAAAACTACATTATTCTGGTCATTCCTAGGATTTACTAGTTCATGTTGATGAATCTAGGATTTGTTAATTTGTTTTGCAATATTATTAACTGTTCATTAGATTTAGTACCAATCCTCGACTGTAACAGGTTGTGTTGGTGAAAGCAGGATACTGACAACAGTAAGAAATAGTGGTGAACAGTAGTCCTAAAAATATAAAATATAAGAAATAGTCTAGAGTATATCAAACACGCAGAAGAATAATTATACATCGTACATATTATGTAATAAGTTACATATTATATTATATAAATCTCAATTTATTACTAGTTAGTTAATGACAATAACTTATTTGCTATTATGACAAATTGTCCTGACATTTTAAAATACAAAATTTGCTAGATAAAGTGTATAGATATGTTTTGGTCATATGATCAAGTGTTATTAATACGGCGAAGCGCGTGCGCAAATAAACAAATCCTAGATTTACTAGCACTAACCAGTAAATCCTAAGATTCGCGATGACGGTGTGGTAAAACTGCGAATTTATATTAATCACATAAGTTTCGTACATTTGCCACACTGATTTGGTAACTTCTAGGTTTTGCACTTCAATCCTAGGATTCGCTGATTTTCGGTCTTCAACACTTAAGATACGTAAATCAAGGTTGTTCAATAAGTTCATGTCGTTTTTGCGAATACAAAAATTATATACTTTCTTTAACCACATTCGATTACGATAATTCAATTATATCTTCCCGTTCATTATTTGCTTCATCCTCTCAGCGATTCAACAATTCCTCAATTTTATCTCCACAGAAAACCTGCTTTTATGAAACTATTCAATTTTCGACCCAGTTCTACAACCCTTAATAATCTCTGAATGTAATTCCATGAACAGCATTCGAAGGTAAGAGGTAAAAGTGATAGTCGGTTGACGCAAAATCTGGGGAGCATGACGGCGTGTGTAGAATATCGAAACAGAATTCTTGAATGGTCATTTTTACAAGATTTGCGACTTGGGGTGGGACGTTAAAGATGCTGCAGAATTATCTTATATAGGCACATTTTTGGCAGACTGCTGTTACCATGCGTCAAAGATGTTGGCATTAGACGTCAGCTATCGTTGTTTGATTATTATCCAGTAGCTCCCGATGAATTATTCCCTCAGTTCCTCACCAAGCACAGTGTACTTTCTGGTATGGATGGTGATTTTACTTGAGCGCGAGCTCGGTTGCCGATGTTCGTCCACCCACTCTAATATCACTGTTTCGTGGTCACATAAAGCCACAACTCTCCATCGCATGTCACAATTAAAGATAGAAATTATTGTTGTTAAAGGACGGCAATGGGATGTCGAGCAAGCAAAGAAGAGCATGCAATACCTTGCAGATTTTTGTTGATTTGATTAAGCTCATTCGGCACCCATGCACCTAGTTTTTGGACTGTAACTACAGCATTGAGGTGATTGTACACTGTCTGTGCGGCACAGTCGAGTAGTTCAATCAATTCCCGTTTCATTTGATTATTGTCCTCTTAATAAAAAACTTTCAAGCGCTGTTCGTCAAAATTTACAGATCATTTAGACCGAGGGGTTTCATTCACATCCAAACTATCGAAAAATATAGTTCTATTAATGGAAATTTGTTTAAAGAACACCCTTTTCCGTTGGGATGGCAAATTATGTGAATGGGTCGAAGAAGAGGCCATAAGTTTACCTCTGTCTCCGGTAATCGCCAATGTATTTATGGAGAACCTTGGCACCAAAGCTTTGGCATCAACAGATCTGAAATCCAAATCCTGGTTCAGATATGTGGATGACACCTTTGTGGTTTGGGTTCATGGACGCCACACCCTAAACCAGTTGCTGGAATACCTCAACTCAGTTCACAATAACATCCAGTTCACCATGGAAGTTGAGAAAAATGGCAGTATTCCGATCCTAGATGTTCATGTCACTAGAAAACCCAATGGCAGCTTAGGGCACGCTGTGTATAGGAAGAAGACGCACACAGATAGGTATCTAAATGCAAGTTCACGTCATCACCCATTGCAGGAGAACACCGTGCTCAAAACTCTGATTAACAGAGCTATCCGTATATCAGATAGTGAACATATGCAAGAAGAGAAGACACACCTGCTGACATCAATGCCATGCAACTGTTATACAGCCGCAGAAATTTGGAAAGCTATCCACAGAGCTGAAAATCCCAGGGCTAAAGAGGAATCCACACCTCCGGAAGGGTTAGCCCTAGGATAAGATAGGGCATGTTCTGAGAAGATATAACATAAAAATAATCTTCACGACCAAAGAAGCCCTATGGAAGAGTTTCCAATCAGCTAAAGATCATACCCTGTTTCCTGTAGCACAAACTATTTTGGGTAAACTGGGTGTTCCATCAAGTTGAGACTCCGAGAGCATACAGATGATTGCAAACATAAGCGCATCACAAAATCGGCGGTTGCGGAATACACCGGCGTAACTGGCCACAAAATGGATTTTGAAAATGTTGGAGTGCTTGCTAAAATTCCGCATTACTTTCCAAGAATCATACGAGAAGCAATTGAAATTGAGAAACAACCCAATAACATCAACAGAGAGGATGGGTTCAGGCTCAGCAAAGCTTGGACATCGGTGGGTCATCCTCTAAAGTTTCGGAAACCAGACCGATCCCACGTTCATGCCTTGCCCACCAGAACTACGACGTTCTGCTCGATTGGCTCAAAAGGATTTATATACCTGCGCATCCTGGATTTGAATTCATTACTACGAAGACTCTGAAGATGCAAGCTGTGACCTCCAATCGACGACGCGGTCCAAGCCGAAAATTAATCATAGTGTTGACAGTTCGCGAGACCGTGAAAGCCGCAAACAACAAATATCACATATAAGTCAACTCAAATCTAACTATATCAGAGAAATCAGTGATATATTAGGAAATACAATGGCAGCCATACATATGATTGGAATATTCTCCAGTGATTGTTCAGTGGTCACCTTCTACACTTCTTTCTAGTAACGCTTCCCATCTCACGCAAGAATTCTACGAACCCATGGTTTACTTTCCATTCTATATATTAAGCCGAGTCATTTGTCGGTACAAGTTTAGTAGTACTAGTACCTTGAGGTTCGATTAATATTGATATTTTTACAAGACAAATACTTATTTATAGCTGCTTCCTGTTTTAATGTCTAAATCATTTTAATACATTAAAGTGAATTGTAAAAATACTTTTACTTCTAAATCTAACAGGTTGTGTGTAGCTATAGAGCGGGATAACAATAAAATCACACGAAATAAGAAGTAGCCAACGCTTCAGAGTACAAAGTTTGACTGATAGTTTTCAACTTGCAGAGTAATCAACGTCAGAGGCAATCACAGCGCCTGGATTCCACACACCCCTATAGATCCCACTTTCATTGGACTTCAGTATTTTTTAAATAAGACTTCTGCATTGACTTTTAATATAATTATTTGTTCCATTTTACATAATATACCATTTCGATTCCGTTCTTGTCTACCTTCGGAGAAATATAAAATAAAAAACGCTATTTTAAAACTATTATAGTTGTTTATTAAATTAAAATTAATTTAAAGCCTTGCAAAATGTACATTTACGGGATTTCGGATAATAATCAAAAGAAAAGAAATTTCTACTTTACAATAAGCAGAACGACCAACCAAGTGTTATATGTATAAAGCTATATTTATTATTTGAGTTCATTGTTTATATTATTAAATAACTTATTTTTAAAATATGTTTAGTTCAGGGCCAGGGCCACGGTGTCTTATAACTTCATTATTCTCCAAAGTATTTTATTATATTTCACATTAACGCTTGACAGTTTGCTTACAAATATCCCGCAGCTAATTAAGTAAAAGAAGAGCGTGTATTGAATTTCAGTATTATTTTTGTGCTTTCCACTCGTAATTTCTCCTCACCCGAGTTGAAATGGCTTATGGTTGGTGGATTGAAACGCAACCCCTCGAAGTTGGTTGTTTTGCAGGTGTATTTTCATCCCACTTTTGCAGCTCTGATGCCTCACTTAACAAATGTTATAAATACTGTTACTATTATCCAATTTTTTTTATTACATATTTCTTTTATCTGTATTGCAATTTTCTTGTTTACCGTCCATAAGAATTATGAAATTAAAAACATATATTGTAACGACCATAACTTGGGGTAGCAACCGCATGTTTCATTTATTAATTCAAGTTCTGTTATCCCATGTTTAGGGGTTGCTCTAGTAGAATAAAAAGAGAAAATAGTTGTGTTGATCATGAAGTTGAGTTGGGTTTATTAAGTAGAACAGACGTGTGAGCTCTGGGGTGGACTTGAGGTTTCGACAGTTACGTAGTTTTGATTATCAAATAGATTAGATTAGTGTTAACTAGGGGCGTATGTTAGACGGTATATATACTTTGGTATCCAAATGTTAGGGGGGCGGGCAGCCGCCGCTTCCTGTAAAAGACCAGGCTCCGTAAACCGAGAGGGTGGCTATGGTCCTTCAAGGACTAGCGAAGCCAAAGAGTTAGTAAGTATCCAAATGTAATTGGGGTTTCCATTCTAGTTTTGTGAGTCATTAATGGTAACCCATTCCATGAACCCTGGCTCCTGCTCCTTTGTCCAATTGGTTGAGATACCCGCAAATAGCTGAGGTCACCTAAGTTGTAGGAAGACGTTCCAGAGGTGTACAACAAACACTGTGCCTTGTGCTAAGGGAACAGCCTATGCACGAGTTTTGCGGAAAATCAACTAGAACGACATCTTACAGAACTCTTTTCTGGTGGTTAAACAGAAATAGCTCCAACGATGAAGTTCTACTTTGTCATTTGCCACAATTAAATTAACATGATCCAAAAGTGAAAAATTTAATGTATGGAAGATACCTAAATTCGCATATACGTATGTTGCTTTAAAAGGGACAACTATGGTTAGAATTGATACGGATAAGAATGGAAAGCTGTTTCAGATATGTACAGTACATTGCGCCTCGTGTTTATGTAACAGCCTATGAACAGGCCTGGCGGAATTGCAATTGGCGTGTTAGAGAGGCGGTATAAAGGACCCGTTCCTAGTGAGAAAAAGAGGAATAGCTCCAATGATAACGTTTTACTTCGTAATTTGCCATGATTAAACTATGGTTAGAATTAATAAGAGCGTCCAAGCGATATGGAGCTGTTCCACAGGTTTACAGCAGACATTGCATCTCGTGCTTATGTAGCAGCCTATGAACAGTCCTGGTGGAATGGCAACAAGCACTGTAGAAGGGTTTTCTAAAAGACCCTCTCCTAATGGTGAAGAAAGAGATAGTTCCTCTGATAAACCTTTACTTCGGCACTTAAAATGATTAAACTATGATTAGAAATGGTAAGGGCATCCAAACGATGTAGAGTCGTTACAGAGGTGTACAGCAAACACTGCGGCTCGTGCTCATGTAACAGTCTACGAGCAGCCCTGGCGGAATGGCAACAAGCATGCTAGAAGGGTTTTTTAAAAGACCCTCTCCTAATGGCACTTACCATGATTAAACTATGACTAGAATTGGTAAGGGCGTTCAAACGGTGTAGGGTCGTTCCAGAGGTGTACAGCAAACACTACGCCTCATACTTATGTAACAGTCTATGAGCAGCCCTGGCGGAATAGCAATTAACGTGTTAGAAAGCGCTTTAAAGGATCCGTTCCTGGTGGCAATGCTGCAATGATAAAGCTCTACTTAATTTGCTTTGATCAAACTAGAATTGAATTGATACGAGCGTCCAAAGAACATGGAGCCATTCCAGAGGTGTACAGCAAACGCTGTGCCTCGTGCTAAAGGGACAATCAACATTGAACTTAAAAAGATAGCAGTTTAGGTATTAGAAATGCGCCCTATCACGAGTTGTTGTGAGCGAAACAGGAATAGCCCCTATTCTAAAGAAATATTAAAATCAAAAGACAATTATCGTTTGTCCCTTGAACTTACTAAATTTACCAATAAATAATTACATAATTGTTAACCCGTTTTGGTTCTCGTAGGTACTTTAATTACTTAGCATCACAAACCATCTTCTTATTTAACGTAGTGTTTATCTTAACCCCTACGGGAAGGCTACGTAACGTAGGGTATTCATCATACAGGGTGTTAGTTGACCAATTCAAGAAAAATTATGACCATGAATAACAGACGTTCTTATCTCTAGAAAGTCGTAACACCTCAAAGCTACTGATAAAAAACGGTAGCAATTAAGTCAAAGCGGTTTGAGCTACAGCGATCTAACTTGATACGAATTTATAGACATATTATTTCGGTAATTTCGTTAAATACGATTAAGAGTTAATTGTTTTGGAGCATTATACAGGTATTTCCTGTGAGCAGATATGCTTCTTCTTCTTGTTCCTCTTTTCTTAGCCATGGTGCCTGTTGAATACTAGTTTTATTGTTGTTGTTCCTGTGAGATGGATTGCCAGCTGTCCTTCCACATCTTTGGTGGTCTTCCGTGTGATTTATTGTTTCTGACTATCTTGGCTAATCGGTCTTCTGTCATTCTTGTTACATGCTGGTTTCACTCTCTTTTGCGGCTTCTTGTCCAAAGTACTATGTCGTTAACCTTACATTGTTCTCTCATATCAGTATTTCTTATGCTGTCTTTTATACTGTGTCCTGTTATCGTTCTAAGAATTTTCATTTCGTTGGCTCGTAGTAACCTCTTTGATGCGGATATTTTTGCTCTTGTTTCGGCGCCGTAGGTCATCACCGGTCTAGTGCATGTTTTGTAAATTTTCGTCTTACAGTCTATACTAAGATGTTTGTTCTTCCATGCAGTTTGCTTCAGATGTCCTGAGTTGACTGCGCTGCTTTATTAGTTTGTTGTCTAACTTCTTCTGTGAGATTTCCAGTGCTCGTGATTTTGTAACGAAGATAATTAAAGTTCATGACTTGTTCGATGATGGTATTGTCTATTGCAAGTTTGCATCGAAGAGGGTCTTTCGATATTGTCATTGATTTTGTCTTGCTCGTGGAAATCTTCATGTTGTATTTTTCTGCCTGAATCTTGAAGGCGAGCAGCATTCGTTGCAAGTCGTCTTCGTTCTCCGATATGATTGTGACGTCATCTGCATAGCACAAAATGTTTATTTTGTCTTGACCTAGTCTGTATCCTGAGCCAGCTTTTTTACTTCATTTATGATTTCGTTCATTACTGTGTTGAATAAGAGTGGACTAAGATTGTTTCCCTATCGTATTCCAGAAGTGGTCGCGATTTACACTCCATTTACTTTCAGTTGAGTTAAGTTTTCTGTGTTCAAATCTTCTACTAACTCTGGAAGTATTCTTCTTTTGTAAGACGTTGATGACGCCATCAACATATATGCATTATTATTAAATGTGTAATTTACAACTGCTTGAAATTTCAGTTATATGACTAACTATTGAACATTTAAAATTAATAATAATTTAGGTCCGAAATCGTGTTTTCGTTACTTTAGAGTGTTAAATATATTCTCCACCAAAACGCAAATTTACTTTACAAAATGTTTACTTTATACATTACCTCGGAGCACTTTGAAAGGTAGGTGTTGAACATTAAAGCGTCAAAGAATGAGTGTCGCTTAACAGGCTGTATGTGCCCTTGTAAACTTTAAATTAGGGTAACTAATCTGCTAGAAGGGATTAGTCAACCACGCTGCCCAAAACGAAGAAAAATATTTGAACGGTTATAAATAAAAATAAGAGATGTTGATATATTGTTGAAGTGGTTTGTCAAAAGAGCTTGTTTTGGCTATTTTAACTGGAACAGCTTTGTATGTGCTCTCTAGGCACTTTGTTTCTCGGTATATATCATTATTGTCATGGCCTTTTCGTGCTACGGCTGAACACGGTACTTTTCGCTACTGCGTGCTTCTCATAAGCGCTAAGTTAGAAACGAGGAAGCCCATACTATTTCCATGTAAAGATCGACCGTGGGCCCTCCGTACATTGGCTATTTATTATTACTATTGACAATTTTCGTTTCGTTCCTCTGCTGGACACCGACACTCTCCTCTGCTGCTTGTCTTTACTCCTCCTCGTTTAGCATCTAATCAGAAAGAGAGAAATTCAAGAGAACGTTTTAGATATTAAGATCTTACTGCTGCCAAAGATGGGCCGAGGAACTGTGTCTGGTGGGTTGCAGATTTCTATGAGTGACGTGGTAATGCTGGTGAATGGAACTCAATCCATAATCAGCGTATTACCAGAGAGCGAAGGCTCTGCCAACTGCGCCACCCCCACACACATACATTAATACATTATTCCTAACAATAATAATGACATATACAAGAATTGACTTACGATGACCAGGCTTGAAGTTACACATGCTAGAAATTAAATTAATATTCAATAATTGTTCTACATTTCAATAGAAAATCGTATATTTGGCACAAAACAGACCTCATTGCGCAATTTACGGAAAATTGTCTCCTAGATGATAAGTATCATGTTTGCAGGAAAAAGGTTGAAGTCGTTTTAATGGTCTGTTGATTATCCGCTGACGTGTATATGTTCTAATCGAAACATGTAAGTGGATCTTTTACAGTAGTTCACTTCTAGAGAAAATCGTTATTTTATTTGTATAAGTTCCCATATTTGTTTTATTATTGGTTTTGTAATACCTCTGTTCGTAATTGTAGAATTGGGTTTAAAATCGTGGCTCTTTTCCTTCCCATGTTCATTCTTATTCTTATTTCTAAATCTGAGAATTCCATTTGTACCCCGAGATATTTACATTTTTCTCACACCTTTATTGATTGGTTAGTTGGTATTGGAAACCTCCTACACACTGAACATCTTTTTGTATTATTTATATTACCGTTTTTACGTAAAGTATTTTTAACCTCATTGAAGCACCACTTCAGTTGGATTTGGAATCGGAAGTAAATTCTTTCATATGTTTTTAATTTACTGTTCTGTTGATTTTAATTTTTCAGTAGAAGTGAAGTCAGTTTTTTATTTGTGGAAAACCTCTCTATGTGATTGTCTATTTCAGATAGATTGAATGTCACAAACAACTGCTTTCTAGATAACAAAGTGTTTACTCATAGTAGACGGTGAAAGAACAAAACTAAAGTAAAATAACAACTGACTCGAACGGCTTTTACGAGATTACCTTGCAAGATGTGTGTCCGTTAATTCTGTTTAGACAATCTCTATATAGTGAAGTTGTTTTCATATGCAAATTCGTCTAACTTTCTCCGTTTCATTACTTAAGCATGATTTGCATGTTATACAGCGGTTCCAAAGAAACCCTGTGTTACTCAACTAAGTAATGCCAGCTATGTTTTAAATAATTACAATAGAATTATTTACAACGCAGCATTTTAAATCTTCTTACAACAATACAACGTAGAAAAAGATAATGAAAAATATAAAATAAGATATTTAATTTAAAAATATACCTACCTTATATCTAATTACCTAATCAGCTTCAAACGGAAAATTATTTTATACAGCATTAATAGTTAAACTAACAGATATATTGAAGGAATGTGATCGAATAAGCAACTTCGGTTTACAGGACACAAATAAAAAGTTTAGAGAACGATTTGACTATATTCTTTTACAGTACTTCAGAGTACCTAACATTATGCACTCGCCATTAGGTACTTCGCATTACTCTGAATTACATCGAATTACTCTAAATTACTTGGCATTACTCGGAACTACTTCAGATTGCTCTGTAGTGGAAGTTCGCTTGCTGGGTAAAACATCGAATGTGGCTTGGGTTTGATTCACCAGCATTAACACGCAGCGTCTAGTGATGCAATCATACACAATATTCTGTAGATATCCCTTACTACAACTTTAGCACTTAGGAGAAGCACGTGGTAAAGAAGACGCCGGTGTCCAGCAGTGGGACGTGGAAGGTTGTTGCTGACTCTGAATTGCATTACACTACTAGGTAGCATTACCTAGCAGCAAAAATAGATTCTTATTATTTTATGATTTTCTCAGTTAATGATCTTCTTCTTCTTCTTCTTTATTTGTAAGACGTTGCCCTGTTTTATTATCAAGATTTTGGGTGTCGATTCCATTGAGGGCGACATCCAACTTTGGATCCATCTTCGTTGCGGCCGTTCCGGTTGTCTTCTTCCTGGTGGTTTGTTGTCTCTGCGGATCTTAACTATTCTTGTATCTTCTTGTAATATGTTCGTTCCACCCTCTGCGTCTCGCTCTTGCCAATTTTGCCACATCTTATATACCGCATCTGTTTCTTATTTCTGGGTTGCCTATTCTATCGCGTAGTGTTATTCCGAGAATGGATTTCAACGTTTTCATCTCCGTTGCTCTTACCATTTGTTTGTCTTTGTTCTTTTTGCTCGCGTTTCTATTGCGTATGTCATTACCGGGCGCACCGCTGTCTTATACATTTTTACTTTACTTTCGATATTCAGATATTTCTTTTTCCAGATAATGTCTCTGAGGCACCCAGATATTTCATGGGTTTTAATACATTGGGTATCTGTTTCTTGCTTTATGTCTCTATAGACCATATTTGCAGTCCGAGATATTGAAACTTACTTACTTGCTTGATTATTTTGTTGTTCATTTCTAATTTACATCTTTTTGGTTGTTTGGCAATTACTAAGCTTTTTGTTTTGTCTACTGCTATTCCCATATTATATTTCTTGGCAGTATGGTGGAACTGTTACTAGAGTATTTGTAGTTTGTCTTCCTCGTCAGCTACTAATATGGCATCATCGGCATAGCACATGATGTTGATATTATGGTCTCCCATTCTGTATCCCGGTTTCCTTCGTACATCTTCTATTATTTTATTCATTACCAGATTAAACAGTGTAGGGCTCAGTGAGTCTGCTTGTCTTACTCCAGATAAGATGTCTTTTTCCCAGTAATTGTGTTATTACTTTTAATTTGTGCGTTGTTGTTGGGGTTTAAATCTTTTATTATTGCAATTGTTTGTGATGGGGTATTCTCTTCTTGAAGTATGTCGAGAACGTCCTCCAGTTGTATTTTACAAAGGCCTTTGTGAAGTCAGCGGAACACATGTATGCCGGTACGTTATATTCCATTGCTTTTTCA
>JABXWE010054033.1:0-10048 GCA_014611495.1 Limonius californicus
ACACACGACGTATCAGACCACCATGAGTTACAAAGTTATTAAATTTTGCGAAACTTTTTTTCAGTTGCACTGTACAAGCGATTTTGCTTTGAATCAATATTTGCCTATAATAATATATCAATGCAATAACTACAAGTTAACCGACTCATTAAGTTGTGAACTATATAACCAGAAATGTAATAAATAATATTTTTTTGAAAATCAGTTACTTTTTTTGTTTACAAATTCAATAAAACTTTTAATTTCATCTAGATCTTCAGTTTTATTAGATATGTCTTGCTTGTGTGTACCATCTGATCTAAATTCAAAGGCAGGAGTGCAGTGGTTTCTGATATCGACACAATTTGCATGAACACTTGCAGTTACAGAATTTTTGAATAATAATTGTCTTAAAGACCATTTCAATTGCTGTGAATTAGGATTACTGTTCCACCCACCTCGTGATCTAATGCAGGAACAAAATAATTCCTGGTGATTCTGAGAGCACTTGTAAGTTAAAAAATATGTTAAAGGGTTTTTCTCTAAACTAAAAAGATCCTTTGCAAAACCAAGAGTGCTTTCCATTCTTAATATTTCAGACTCAATACAAACTAATTAAAAGTAATTTAACCTTTTTTAATCCTTTTAACCAATAAGGACACCGAATACTTGACAACAACAAAATATCAAGATGTATAAAATGTACTAAAATAAATTATAAAAACGAATTGTCTGTAGATTTCCGCCTACTATCTACGTGAGTAAGACAATGACAGAGATCCTACAGTATATAGTCAACTCAGTCGTTTGCGCCTGACACATAGCTGTGCACTTGAACAATATGCGCGTGGCCTTTCCAGTTACGTTAGTATGCAGTTCACTGATTGCAGGTAGGGAGGTCATTAACATTACACTCTATATATGTATTTTGGTTGAGAAGAGACTATCATCAAAAAATGCAGGGTTTCATTTAGTTCTGAAATATCGTAATATTCTATTATTATCAGTTTTAATATACAAAATATATTCTATTTCAATTAGTTCGTCATTTAAATTTTAAGATGCCAAATTTTAAGCAAAATGATTAAATTACATAAACACCAACACTGTATTAATCATTTATTCCTCTGAATACTATAAATGGTAAAAAAATTAAATTAAAGTTTAAACGATTATTACATTACTTCAGGGTTACATTTTTATACTACACTAAAATGATTAAAAATCACAGCTGGCCGATAAAAGTACACTTAAAAATCTATTCGATATGAAAGGAACTGCAATTAAATTTCTTTAAGATATTTCAATTAGAACACAAGCTCAGCTTTAGCTCAAGCCGTCAGAGATATGACTAGCCATTCCATCAAACTCTAATACTCAGATATCGTTACAAAAGTAGAAAGCTTTAAAAAGGTGTGCAAACGACAAACGCTTACTTGTGATGATTGTAAGTAGCTCCGTACGTATTAACTCTATTGACTGGCATTATATGGCAGTTAAAGTTGCTACTGGCGGCAATACAAAAAAATTTCACTTAATCTAACAATATGCTTCTAAATATAAAAGTGAATACAAAAAAATGTACAACTGATGGGCCAGATAACTTGTAGCCTCTAACACTCCAACCTAGTACGCATATGTCTTAGATCATTATTTTAATATTTTTGTTTCGAAATAAATGAAAGTCATTAATTGAATATACATTTTTTACAAGTGACAAAGGTTGTTAATTCAGAAAACGCTAAAATCTGTGAGGAAGATCAAGTCAACATCAGTAACAAATGTGAAAGTCAACTATAAAAAATACTATTAAATTCCAAAAGGGAAATCAGACAACAATGGGAAGGAAAACGAAGAAGATCCTCATAAAAGCAATATAATCGATTGATTAATGAAGCTGCTTAATGATGCAGGTACGACCATTGTAAGTATACCATGGGAACTGCACGAATTAAACACCATGTGGAACAAGGCCATCCCACCCAACCTCTGAACAAGATAAACACTTTAAAGAGATAAATATTTCAATGAAAGCAGCGACCTTACAGCATTGATGAGGAACAAAAAATTATGTATAACTGCGAAGAATTTTGTTTCTCCCTGTGGAAGGCAACAGCAGCTTACCACCAAACAAAAACGTATTAAAAAAGGCATCAAGCTCTAGTGGTAGACAATGAGACACTAAAGTGGGACGTGTTTTAATAAAGGACCTTCCGACTAAATCGCTGGAAGCAGTGGGAAAAAAACTATGTAAACGATTTAAAACTGCTGGAAGAAAAGATGGGCATACCCACAACAAAAATAAAGCAAGAATGCATGCTTTATTTCTATCCAAGATTATTTATAGAATACAATACCTTGAATCATGTTAGAATAAAATTAACCGATTTACTGCACGACAGCCAGATTGATCACAAAAATATTAATAGACAAAAACTTGAAGCAAATTAATGCTAAATTTACTGAACAAATGTGACCAACGCATCATACCAACTGATTCAACCTAAATAATTATAGCATTATTTCTCAAAGTTGCTTAGACATGTTAGGTTGCAGTGTTAGGGGCTATAAATTACGTGGCCCAAATTTGGTACAGTTCCTAATCTGTTCCACCATTTTTGTGGTTCTCCTGACTAGTTCCGGGTTCCAAATGGATTCCCATAGGCCCCAACATGTTAGTAGCGGGTCCTGCGTCTCCCAATTGCGCTTGGTAGCTCTCCAGGACGTTTTTCAGTGCGTTCATGTCAATATCCACTGGCTGGAAGCTTTCGACGTCATCAAAAGCATCACTTTTTCGCTTCTCTACCTTCTGGAAGCTCTGACCAATGGTAGTCTTTGCTAATTCCCTATCCATCTGCTCCATATACTCTTGCATCTTGTTCTTAATTTCTTTGGAACCTTCTAAATCAATTTCTTCTTCTTCTTCACCATAAGCACTCATGTCCGAGTCTGAATCCAAATCCCAACCGTCATCGTCCGGAATCATGAAGTCTAGAATATTTTGCAGAGCACATGTAAAAGCGGCTGGATCAAAGTTGACTTTGTTTGAATTGGATTTTTCCTCCAATTTTGTATCACTGGAAAACGAGACCTTGCTTTTGCCCTTTCGTTTTATGCCACGTGGTGGTCTCTTGGGCGAATCTCTGGGCGAATTCTTAAAACCTGAAGGTTTAGGAAACTCTGCCCCTTCAACATCAGAAACATGGTCTAAAAACTTTGTAATTTTTTCTGTAAAGGTAGTAGCGTCCGTGTTGCCATTCACAGGGAAGAAATTTTTTTGCCCATATTGTTCCTGGAGCATTTTATCCAATTCTTTTGGATCAATGTTTAGCCACGAGTCATCATCACCTTCTGGTAGGCCTTCTTCAGCTTTCTTGAGCTCCTCAATGTTGTAATCAAGATTTTTAGTTAGATCCAAAATTTCTTGCCCAATCACTGGAGCCGACTGCATAGAATCCCTATAATTTATGTAATACTCTTTAGCTTTGTTTAATAGGTCATTATAATCTCGAGAATGTTCCATTAAATCCTTAAAATAGTTCCTCTCCTTCAAGCTTTTTAAGTATGCATGCCAACCCTTATCGTTCTCTACATCGGCGCTGGGTTTTGCTTGGGAAACTAAAACCTCAAATCCAGAAGCAAGTTTTACCCCTAAACTGTGTGCTTTATACTGTGGGCTGCTTGTGGAAGGCAAATTCCAACCGGTTCGTTTATCTGGGACAAACCTACTGTGAGTTATCATGGCATACAAGCATTTTGTAAAAGTGACACTGCAATAAACTCGATTTTCAGGCGGGAAATACTTCATAGCCCTGCATACTTTCATGTCAATAGGGTCCCTACCACAGAATGCTTGGACGGCTGGGGCAACTAAAGCGGGTTTGTGTTTTAGAATAGCAGCAACCCCTACAGGCAAATAAACAGTGGCTGCATGCAAATTATCTTTGATTCGTTCAGGATATCCTTTAATCTTATTTAAAATTGAATTCTGAATGTCCGTTGAAGCAAGGGTCTCCTCAAGCATGCTGTTTACGTAACTTATACACTCTTTAATTAATACATTTTCATCAGAGGGATTTTCCATATCGATAGGTGGCACAACATGTAAGGAACCTTGATAAATATAAACACGCTTCTCGCAGGTATCAGGGTTTGCCCAGTGTGGCAAAAAGTTGGCTGCTTCGATTAGCAAGAACTCTCCATCAATATCCACAACCCTTGCAACCAACCCCTCTATTTCTTTGGTTATTTGAAAGAGGAGAAACACAATGAACCATTCGTCTTCAATGTTGTCTCCATAATGAGAGATGCCATACAAATGCGGTGTTCCTGAAAATACCACCATGAGTTTGAATTAATTATTGTTAATGCACCAATTACCCGGTTCTGCTTCATGCACCTGCAAATTACAGTCAGAGGTTCTCGGGGCCACCTTAAAAGCGTCACGGTGCCAAAGGTAGTTCTTCGAATGCTTCTCCACAATTTTGTCAATTTGATTTATGTAGTTTTTAAGGACTGACTGTTCTTCCTTAGGATCCCTACAGAATACAGAAGGATATAGGAAATATTCGACGAAGTCGTCTTCCCGGGCGGTTTGGAGGAAATTTAAACTGCTAGCCATCGTGATTCATTAAACGGAAGTTCAACGGTTTTCTGAATTACTTCTTCACACAATAACGATGATTAATAACGAACACAAAACGTATTTTGTATTTGTCCTTGACAACCCACACAAAGCACTGCACCACGATGTTGCGGGATTCTGAATACAGTGTGGATCGTAAGTATATACAACTGTTTTAAAGATTAGAAAAATGAAACAGTATCTATCAATTTATTTATTTATTACAAATAAATGTATAAATAATATCGCTAAATACTTCATGCATATAATTCCTATGTAATGAACAACAAAAATAGAAGTTCTAATTTACTAAATAAACGAAATAACAAGGACTGTAACATTTTAAGCAACTTTTAAAATGTTTTATTTAAGTATAATAATATAATATTGTTTTTATACTTTGCGTTTATAAGGCTTTCCTTACGAAACGCGAATGACGTCATTTGGGTTTTATAATAATTTAAACATGCACGCAAAATTTTATTTTTTAAGGTTAGTACAATTGCCCTTGAACTTATCAGTTGAACAGAAAATGTGAAATGTCAAATTAAACTAACCTACAAAATACTATTAATACCAACCCACCCAATATGAGAATGAAAATTATTAAAGTAAAATTTTAATTTTTGATAAATATAAACGCAAAGTATAAAAAATAGTATAAAGAATTCGTTTTTTAAGGCATTTATAGGCACTGGTCCTTTAGAAAACTCGCCGCTGCGCGGCTCGTTTTCTAAACATGGACTCGTGCTTTAAAACGTGCCTTAAAAAACTAATTCTTTAATATACTATTACTGTTTATTTTATTAACCAAAGCCCTACGATCGAAAAAATAAATCAATGGAAGTAGATCGTGGTAAAAACCTTAAAGCATTGCTGTTTGTAAAACTACCGCTAGTTGAAGTAATAATAATAATAATAATATATGCTTTATTAGCTCAATAGCCAGGGGCCGCTATGTTAAATGGAACGAAATGATTTATGTCTGTAAGACAGAGATAGAAGAGGCAAACATTTCAATATAATCTGTGTCAATAGCTACATTTTACAAGTTTAACAGTTGTCACTTCTGAATGGTATCTAAACCTTTTTGATTTTTCTGGAATTTAAATTTGTAATGTTCTCGACGATTACAACCTGCTATATTATTTTTTCGATTACATTACATAAATTTATATAAATACGTAAAAAGCAGTGGTCTCAGAAGTAATCTATTCTAGGGGGAGGACACAATATTATGGTTCCTAAGTCAGATTAAATAATACAATGCTGAAGACTATTTCCAATCTACTTACGCCCACATATATGCACAACCACCAGTTTGGGTTTAGAAGCCAACACAGTACGACACAACAGGTACATAGAATTGTCAGCCAAATAAACAATGACCTGGAATCAAAAAAATATTGCTCCGCGGTGTTCCTTGACGTCAAACGGGCGTTTGATAAAGTATGGCATAAAGGCCTATGCTATAAACTCAAAAAAGGACTACCGCACCATTGCTATGAAATGATTCAATCTTACCTAGAATGTAGATGGTTCCTGGTGAAGCAGGGAGAGGAGATTTGTACCTCATTGCCTCCGGAGTACCTCAGGGCAGTGTACTGGGACCATTTACTTTATACACTCTACACAGCTGACATACCCACAACCAACCTAACAACTACAGCTACCTACTTTTGCTGATGATACGGCTATACTAACATCAGATACCAACCCGGATATTGCATCTGCGAACCTGCAGAATAGCCTGAGTTTGATCGAGGCCTGGATGAGGAAATGGAAAATCCAAGTTAACAATTCCAAGTCTTCTCACATCACGTTTACCATGAGAAGAGGAACATGTCTAGCTGTAACACTTAATGGCACCCTACGCCTAATTCCACAAACCGAAGAAGTAAAATATCTGGGTATGCATCTAGATCGACGGCTCACATGGCGTAGACATATTGTACAATACATTCACCAAAAGGAAGCAACTCGGAATAAAATTTTGTCAAATGTACTGGCTACTTGGCAGAAACTTGCAGATGAAAATGGAAAATAAGCTTCTACTTTACAAGACTATTATTAAACCCATATGGACGTACGGGGTACAATTGTGGGGTACTGACAGCACCTCTAATATCGAAATCTTACAAAGGTTCCAGAATGAAGTACTTAGATGCATCATCAACGCACCGTAGTATGTGCCAATTACGTAATTCAAAGTGATCTCAATATTGAATCAGTGCGGAAAGTTATAAAAAATTATTGTGTGAAATATTAAGACAGACTCTCTGTGCATCCTAACAGCTTAGCCACTCAGATTTTAGACAATCAAAATGAAATTAGAAGGCTAAAGCGTTTCAAACCTTTGGACCTGTCAAACAGGTTCGATTACCTAATTAATGTATGTATATACTTTGATCATCAAAAATATGAATATTGTAACATATTGTAACCAAATAATTATTAGTTGTTAATTTTATAAGTAAAGGAGCCTTCAGTGGATTGCTGTCAGCATGTCGTAGTTAGTTTAGTACATTATTATCCCAACATTTACCTGTTGTTCGTCGTGAGATTGTAAATATGCGATAAAAATATATAAAAAAAACATATATGCAGGATTTGAGCTTCCCATATAGAGTGTATCGAAAATAAGCACAGCATGCCTGAGGATCTCATAAAACCATAAGCAATAGAAATTTGGTTAAATGTGAAGAATGATTCAGCATCTCAACGTCTACTGAGGTCCGCATTCAAATTCTAGAAGTGTAGTTTAATTAGACTGAAAAACGAAATTTTCACTTTCATTTATATTTGGATAATTTTCGGATTATCAACGATATCACAAAAGGTTTCGAATATTATATCTGCACTTTATCTTTTTTCTTTCTCCTGATAGCATGGTTTTTGGGTTTATTTTCACATATAACAATTTTATGGCGGCAAAAACCCATATTATATAGTAAACCGCGGAAAATTGTTTTTATAGTGAGAAGATTAGATATAATAAAATAGTAGGTACTTCTTACAATAAATTAGTTTTCCGTGGTTCATATAAGTACAACAGCTTACAAGTTTCCGCCAAAAAATTGTAAACACGTGTTAATTTAATGTTCTCCGTGCCAGACGCACCACTTCCTTCGTAATTACCTACAAGAAAAAGATATATAAGTGTATAAATGTAGAGATTGCTGGAATCAACAGTAAAATTGAAATTGAGAACATGTATAACATGTAGAGAATGCATGCAAAAATACTTCTATATGAAATGGAATCAATTAACTGCCTCCTGACCAAAACGAAATTCTCGATCATTAACACAATTTTAATTTTGTGACTAAATTCCTGCATTTTTTTCCGTAAGGACCTGTACATATTATTTTTCAGAGTACGAACGAAGGTCACTTTTGTTTGAAGGGAAATTTGTGGTTAAAAGTTGTCAGAATGAGAGATTCGGGCCAAATGGCTACGATCGTTGACGCACGCGCAGGCGTAGGTGCATGTACTGGCTCGAACCTCTCGTGTGGTCAAAAATGACGTTTGTGCTGTATAATAGCTTTCATAGGAATGTTTTATGAAATTTAATAGGAAATAAATCGATAGTGAATGGCAGATGTTGTAAATATTAATCTTGGTTTATAAGTGAATACTGTATAGACTAAAATTACTCATAATTAGATTTAAAATGTAAATATAATACGTTTGAGGTTATGTCAGACTAGGTTTTTCTTCGCGAAAATACTAAATTTCATCATGTTTTCTCTCGGTATAAGCAATAAAAATTTCTGGAAATGGTCGTGACAAAGAACATCGATAACAGATGGCTGCGAAGATACAGAATTTTCTTTGTAATTGGTATCCTTATACTTTCCTTTCAATTGTACCTGGCAGTTCGCTTCTTTGGACTAAGTGTCGACAGTGCTCAAAATGCAAGTCGCTGGAGCCCCCATAAACTATCTAATCTAGACGTTAACGATGTGGAAAACAGTGTAAACTCGGCTCGGAGGAGCAAAGATGGTCTTGCGGTTGATGACGAAGATATTGGTAACAGCGTACACCAGCATAAACAAAAATTTCCGGTTAAATCAAATCATGGAACAAATAAATCGTATGGCAAGAATCACACTTATTTACGGCTTGAGGAGTTAGACTTTGTACCCGCATGTGAAATAACCACAAAGGAAGCAATTTCAGCAATACATAGGGCAAAAACACAAAAATGCAAACAAAGAATATCAAATGTAACGTGCCTTATAGCGCAAGGATTATTGTACCCAAAACAATTACCAAATTATTGCCCCAATGAAGGTTTCGTTGCAGGAAAGTCGTTGGGTTGTTTTAAAGATGAGAAGAATTACAGGTTACTGAATGGATATTATGGAAATTATAAAAATATTAATTCACCAGAATTTTGTATTCGCTTGTGCCTTCAGTCTGGGTTTTTATATGCTGGAGTACAATATTCGTAAGTACATTTTAAATACTTAACAAGTGCAATTTCAAATGCCTTCAATATTCAGCACGGAATGTTTTTGTGGAAATGATGAACCCTCAACGACGGCAAGACTGCCAGATTCATCTTGCAACATGAAATGCCCAGCAGACCCGCACTTAGCTTGTGGAGGTTACTATACTGTTAATATTTATCAAACAGGAATTGCTAGTATGTTATTAACATGTTTTGCTACGATTTTCACTGAATCGTTAAATTTTTAGAATTTGTACCGCAAACTGCAGAAACTAGTACAGTCTCATACCGAAAATCTGCAAGGATAGTGTTTTTACTGACTTTGAATGGGAGGGCTCTTCGTCAGGTACGAAGATTGATAAAAATCTTGTACCACGAAGACCACTATTTTTTCATACATGTTGACGTGGTGAGTAGGAACAACTGTTTTATGCTAAGCAACAAACGACCAAACGTATCCTTTTGGTTCATTACAAACAGAACACTAATCATTTGTTTTTGTAAGTACTACACCTAGGGTTAAAACGCAGTACCTCAAAATTAACTTTTTTTTAGGAAATTGAGGTTATGATTTCAACCTTTTGTTACACTTGTCTGCATCTATCGACAAAATGAAATGGTAATTTTAGAAGCAGTTTTAAAGTCGTTTTTTTCCTATTTTTGTTGTTTGCAAGGTACTGCATTTCGATCCTTGGTATGTTGTTGCAATTCAAATATCTCAGATCATAGGTAATGCAGTTTGACTTTTAGCACAGTAAAAAGGCCATAAAATCTGTAAGATTGTGTGTACACAGTTAAATTAAATAATTTTGACAGGTTAAGAACACTTGCATGAATCAAATATACCCTGTGTCTATAAAGTAACCCCCCCCCAACTAATTTTTGAACGACTTGATATTTTACCACAAAATTTGGTGTCCTTTAATGGGAAATTAAATATTATTTTTTAGCCCATGATTAAATTATCTATCATTTAAAATGGCGGCTGG
>JABXWE010054035.1:0-15535 GCA_014611495.1 Limonius californicus
GTGTCTTTATCTTAATCTAAATTTATCCTACAACTACGCGAAATTTTAAATTGCACTATTGGCTGTTTCGATTTAATATTATGTTGGCTAAAGCATAAGCATAATATTTTAAGTCAAAATAATGTCTAAAAAATTTTTTGGGCAAGTATCAAATTAGGCACGCGAAAAATGTATGCAGGGGCGATTGTAATAATACCATAGTGGGATGTTTGTAACATGTTACAACTGTCCCTGTCATATGTCACATCAAAATTCTGTAGCTAATTAGTCTTTTTAATTCATAAGTGCGCTTGTGGATTTAGAGAATTTAATACAGAATTTTATTTTCTTCAATTTAGAATGCCTAACAAAAGAATACGAACGACGGAACGAGGAAAAGCTACTTTGCACCAGTATGAAAGCGCATATAAAGATGTTCAAAATAACACTTCCACTAGAGAGGCAGCCAAAACATGGAATCTTTCTCATGTGTCACTTCACCGATTTATTAAAAAACGAAGTAGTGGAATTGAGTGGGTCTAGGACGTTTCTACGCCGCCGGTTCTTCGCCGCCAGTTCATCGCCGCCGTTTCTACGTCAGTATGTTTCTACGCCGGCCGATTCTACACCGGTCGGTTCTACGCCGGCAAATTAAAAAAATAATAAAATGAATTACATTTTACACTTACTGAACAAATTTATTTCAATTATTTATTATTACAAACTAAATAATAAATTAAAATAAAAAGAAACACATTTTATATTTCCTGAACAAATTTATACTATTTGTTATTATTACAAACGAAATAATACATTAAAATAAAAAGAAACACATTTTATATTTACTGAACAAATTTATTTCAATTGTTTATTATTATGAACTAAATAGTAACTTACTAACCTAACTTTTTTTTTTCACACATTCATACTACCGTTCCCCCCCGGAACCGCTTTCGCATTACTTCAGGGGGGTGCGGGCGTCCCTTACACACTAACCATTCATGCAGCATGCACCCTAAACTTAACTAACTGAAATGCGGTCGCCCCAGCGGGGATTCGAAACCACGCCGGAACAAGCGCAATTCAGTGTGACCACGAGTGGTCAATGCGTTCTCGCACTCGACCACCGCGGTCCCTACTAACCTAACCTAACCTAACGTAACCTAACCTAACCTAATAACCAAAAATATTCTTAATACCCTGCTAATACCATTCAGTTTCTCTAAAATTTTATGTAAAGTGTAGGTATGTAGGATTACAGAATAATATTCCTGGCGTAGAAACGGCTGGCGTAGAAACGGCCGGTGTAGAATCGGCCGGCGTAGAAACGGCGGCGATGAACTGGCGGCGAAGAATCGGCGGCGTAGAATCGTCCCATTCCCTTCAACGACTGTGGCTACGGTATCAAAAGTGGATATCCGTTTACGTGTTCCGTCCGAACAGTCATGGTACAGGGTACCAATATTAGCTAGTGGACGGTAAGAAGGAGACTTCGAGAAGCCAATTTAAAGTCAGCCATAGTCATCGCGTAGACAGGCTCAATTTTGTTCGTATCCACAGCAATTGGACGGCGGAGCAATGGCGTGCTGTACTATTTACGGACGAGTCAAGATTTTGTTTATAAGGTGCTGATCGTCGAGATGGAGTGTAATGAAGACCAGGGAACGCAATTTCTCTCATCGTGTCAGTCTTCAGGAAGGGTTTTTGATGGTCTAGACTGGTATTTCCTACGAAAATTGCATGGAGTTAGTTTTCGTTGATGGAGGTTCAATAACAGCAGCTCGTTATGTGATAGATATCTATCAAGGACATATTGCTCCATTTATAGGCGGCGCTTTTCATCTAATACATGATAACACTCGGCTACATGCAGAAAGGATTGTAGCTGACAATCTTCACGATGTAGAACTAACTGTCACGGAATGACCTTCTCTTAGCTTTGACTTGAATCCGACAGGGTGCGTTTGAGATTAGCTTGGGACACGCGTTAGAAGCCGAATACCATTAGCTAGTAACTTGGGAAAGCTTAGCACTGCGGTTACAAAAGAATAGAACAATATCCTGCAGGAAACCCATACAGGAACAAATTCAAGAATGCAAGCAGTGTAAGACCAAGAGGAGGCAACACTTCCTATTAAAAATCTAAGAAGACACTTTAGCTTGGCTCATATCCTTTATGTTTCCTTTAATTTGCTTGTTAGTTATATGAATTTCTTTCGTTAAAGAAAAACTTATTTAGTTTCCGTGATATATAATATCTTGAATCTGAAGATATATGGATATTTTTAAATGGCTCGGTTTTTTTGCTCGTCATTGTAGAAATTAAATGAACTTCAAAATAATTTTTTAATGCCTTTTCACTATTCCTAATTATATTAGGATTTTGTGGAAAGATACGCCCCAATGATACAAAAATTTAATACTATCATATTCTTTGTAACTTTACAGTAACTACAGATCATGTTCTTATTTGAACGAAAAAGGTTATCTCATTAGTATACTTATAAAAATATTCGTCATATTTAAATATTGTAATTCGGTGTAACTATAACTCCTTGCCTTTGAGAATTATTAAAGTAAAGCGTTACTTGTACGACGCTCTGTAAAGAAATCAACAAGCAGCTATCCTCAAGAATCCCAAAAAATGTATCACTTTACTAGCTGATGACACAGTTTTTGCTTTCTTCAGCTTTGGAGATGTGCTATGACACCACTGTATGCTTGCGTGGTTTCATCAGTTGTCACAATTGAGTTAAAAAATACATTTCTACCCTCTCATATCGGCAGGGTAGAGAAGAAGTGATTAGCAAACATTAAATTTGTGTTTTTCGGTCAGCAAGCGCGGAATTTACCTGTTACTCAATTTACTATAGGTACTTGTTATGCCTTCAGCACGTCCAACACTAACTTGTGCATTTTAAGAAATTTGATAAACTGTTACCAGTCTGTCCTATTGAATAAAAGCATTAAAATTTTTATAATTTTCCCCATTAACCGAAGTTGCTGCTCGTCGTACATTAGACTCATTTTCTACGAGAGTTCTCCCGTCTTGATTTCGACCACTCAAATATCCAACTTTTAGGAAGACAATGATCGTCGTATTGTGCAGTCACCACTTCACTCGAA
The DNA here is from genome assembly GCA_014611495.1 of Limonius californicus. Lineage (NCBI taxonomy): Eukaryota > Metazoa > Arthropoda > Insecta > Coleoptera > Elateridae > Limonius > Limonius californicus. The sequence goes on from JABXWE010054035.1 coordinate 3,106, forward strand.
TTTACGCCTTCATTCGTAAGAAATTTAATTATTATGCCATGTTCCACGCTATGAACACAGCTTTCCGACATCGTAACTATCAAAATAATAAACTCATTATTGACCATAGGCCTCATAATGGGATAAGGTAGATATGTCGTTGATAAAACCAAAGTTAACCCCCACAAAATAAATTTAAAAAAATAAATAAATCTATTTTGTGGGATTAGACTTTCGTGTTATTCAACGACATGTCTAAATAATATTATAGTGAACAATTTTCATGAGTATTTTAACAACAGTCTCAGCCAATAATTAAATATTCCTACTGTTTACATCTGAAGACCCTAAACCTAAAAAACACTTATCTTTCGATAAAAAATTAAAAATGTTTAAAAATGTCGTTATTCACATCTTATTTAGATACCCTGTATGACAGCCATATTTACGGATATAATTATCAACCCTTGAGATCATTAATACAAATGATATATTTTCGTAAATAAAGACATTTTGAAGTACGGCAAAGCCCGTGGAAACTGTTTCCCTCGTTTTTACTGCATCACTGTGAAATAACCAGCACTAAGTATAAATATGGATGGAGGCTTATACTTTTCATTCGAAAGGATTTTCAGATTTATATGTTTGATTTTATAATACGATTATCCCCATTCAATTTCGATAACCGTCCGTGTAGTCTGCCTATATAACCTACTATCCAGAAAATCCGGGAAAACGTTATGTGCACAACACAGCACCTTCTTTTCAAACTCATATAATATATCTATGAATGTATCTGATATTGGTTTTATTCAGTCCCATTTTTCAAACGATATTGAAGAGTGAATTTTTCCTGATAAAGACCTATTACTAAAACGTGCACCTGCAAAGACTACTCTTTAATATTTCCTTTTCAGATGCGATGGTGTCGGTATCACAATTTCTGCCATTTTCCATTATTCATGGTATTCAATAAGATATCATAACACTATTTATTCGTCAATAATTCAAAATTCCATATAATAGATATCCATAGTTAAAAGTCATTTATTTTTGCTTGTTTTTGCTTTTGTTGTTAACGAATATGTTTAATTGTTGGTAAATGTCTATCTACGGTACACAAGCATGATGTAAAATTTGTAATACTCCACCTTTGCAAAATATAGTTTTTTTGTTGGTCCTAGTTTGTAAAGTAACAACAAATATTAAAGTCGCGATTTATGCGCAATAAATCCAAAATAAAATTCTCTTAAATAAATTGTAGTAAAACGAAAATCAAGTGAAGCGTAACATTCAATAAAACTACCTCAATATATACTTATGCTTCTATTAGTATATTACATACAAACTGTAATCTTTGATTATAAGACACACTGTCAATGACTTTGTTGAGTAGATCATTATCGAGAGCCTTTTCATCAAACTTTTGGGCATCGGCCTCTTCTCCACCACGTGTTTCTCCTCAGCGCTAAGGTAGAAACACGGGGGGCCTACAATTTAACGCCGAATCCAGACTACAGAAATTCCAGAGAAGGTGTTTAGCATTAAGATCCCACGGTTGCAAGCTGGATTGGGAAATTGTGTGTGGTGGGTTGCAGACAAGATTTTTATAAATCGGCGTAGGACTGCTTAGGTTTCGAACCCAAGCCAAAATCGACATTTTAGTCAGAAAGCGAGCGCTCTACCAACTGAGCTATCACTACCACACCCCCATTATTAAGAAAATATTTTTATGTATAGAGGATGTAACTAAAATGCTTACCCTTGTAAACTAAGCGTTGTCGGACAACTGTTTATATGAGCTTCTTTTTATTGTCTTGTTGTCCTGAATCTATGCTGTGAATTTAATGCACATGGTGCGAAGTTCCAAATTTTCATGGCAACTCAACTTTTTATATAAGTTGAATTACCTCGAAACGGTTGGATTTATCAATTTTTAACAATAGTACTGTTTTGGGTATTTATGTAAGAATATTTCAACAAATTTCAAGCAATATATGGTACCATCACAAATGCGTTGAAGAACAAAACTAGACCAGCCTCTATAGGCCTGAAGGCGATACCTGTTTTACAGTACGGCAGTGAAGCTTGGTTGCTGACAAAAGAAATACAAAATAGAATAAGAGTAGTTGAAAAAAATTCCTCAGAAGAGTGAAAGGAATAACACGAGCTGATCGAATAAGAAACCAAGAGATCAGAGAAAGCTTAAACGTCGAATTCTGAGACGACGGAATTCTGGAATACAGGCATAAATGGACATAACATTTGAACAGGATGAGAATGAGACCAGGATACCAAGAGCACCATACAATTACAAGCCGATTGGCAGAAGAAGCCTGGGACGGCCTAGGAACCGTTGGCAAACCGGAACAGGTCAAGGACCTATACCTATATTTCAACAAAAATAAGCAAAACTAAATAAAGTAAACAGTACCTAATCCTACGCTCGAATCTGCAACCTTGATGAGTAAGGTATGCACATAAGATTTCAGAACGTTGCTCCAACTGTATATTACCATAATTATATGCAGAAAAGTGATCGGACAAGGCTTGCTTTAGAAGACTTTAACTCCGTAACCGAGCGCTTTCGAACATACGTTCATATGAACTTTTTTTCTTGTTTTGGCGTAGAGAACTCGTTTCCAAAGTAAACATTTTCGTTACACCCTGTATAGTTAAACAAGAAACTATGTATTCAGTAACACAGTCTGTATAAATAGAAACAATTATTTTATCATCCTCTTTCTTAAAATTATTTACTTTAAGTTTACACTAATATTTAATTTTTGTTGTCTGTACCAATACAGATTTCAAGAATATTGTTTTGCTTACCGTTTTAATTCAGAAAGCGGAACAGAAGCTAAAAATAATTTTGCAGCTTCATACTGACAGCCTAACAAGAGAAACTGTTTCAGCAGCAGAGCTTCAAAATTTTCAATTAGGATAGGATTGAAAAATACTAATTAATTTACGTTTCGAGCTTTTTATATTATACTAATCATCGATCATCCTGTGTAAATGGAAATTTTCAAATCGTAATTAATCTACCTCATATTTACCGAACTGCGAGGGTTATTGTACACCCCACATGCTGTTTTTGCCCATTTAATGAAATTGCTGCCCACTTCATGGATGTTTATCTAATTCTTGTAATGAGTCTTAATTATTGATGTTAAAACTAGATTTTGATTTCAACCCTAACCGAAGTTAACATTATCTAACCTAAGTTGTACCTAGTTCGAAAGAATTTCTGAAACTTCTTGTCCTGATCGCACGGAAACTTATATAATGTAATAATAATGTGATATATGTATGAAAGCTACATATACATACATAGATATAATTCAAAGCGACATTACTTTGTTACCATTTGAACCTGCATACTCAAATAATTGACAACTATAGTGACGTTTGTTTCTGATTTTTAGTTGTTGGTATAGTTGGTTGCCTACACAATAGGCGAATTTGACGCGTTTCTTTTAAAAGTATACATAGGCTATGTATACTAAAAAGAAAAATTCCCTGTATATGTATTTCGTATATTACTTTCGCAATAACGATTCGCGATTAGCAACAACCTGTGAATTGCTATGTTCTGTGGCATAACAATCAATAAAAAAAATTGAAATTAAAAATTCTGAAACGTTAATTATTATGTAGTGGTAATCTTATATAAAATATATAAATCAATTGTTCTGCTATGTAAAATTCGGAAAAAAATATGCAGTATAGGAATTATGAAAACAGATGTTTTCAGAATAGAAACACAAAAAATCAATATTTTGAATTTTTAAATTGTTTACTTATAAAAAACATAACACTTAATTTAAAGAACTTATAAAATATATACATCTAAGATTAAATTATGATACTTTGGATAATGTACATTCAGAATAGTTTGCAAAAATGTACATACAAGATGGTGAAGAGTACGATTTATCGTCCACCAGGTCGACGATGACATTTCCTTCGCCGCTACACCATTCACCGGTGCACGATTCGCCGCCAAGACTGGAATATTGGTTGTTGCAGAAGCACATCATTCTTTATCTTTGTTTTGATATAAATACTAGCACTGTCAATAGTATCGATGATGGAGCCTTCTACTTCCATTTTCTGTCTTATTTCTTCTTGTTTCTGATTAGTTATAACCTTGAAATACCACAAATCCTCCTCCAAAATTCCATCTCCAGAGCTTTTATCCTATCTTTGCTTCTTTTATTTAGTTCCCAGGATTCCGAAACATAGGTCCGGGAGATTACTACTTTCTCATCTGCATATAGTAAAGTAGAAAGTACATTTTCTGCAATGGGTAGCTCCATGTTTCCTCACTTTCCTTTTCAAATCTTCAAGGCTTCGTTTAAATACATTTTCAATAAGGTTGGTACCATTGAGCAAGCTTGTCGTATACCCTTATTCACTTTAAATTCTCTGGAGACATTATTTCCTATTTTAATGGAGCTAAGTGGGTCTTCCTAGGTGCTCTTTATGGCATTTAAATACGTATTAGCTATGTTGACTTGTCTCAGGGTTTCTCATAGTTTGCAGTGAGGTACGTTATCATAAGTTTTATGCAGATTGATGTAGGTCATATGTAATTCCCGGTTGTGCCCAATCATTTTCTCACTTATTTGTTTTAGGTTAAATATATCGTCCAGGCACGATCTCCTTTATCTTTATCTCCATTATTTTTGAATTTAAACTGTTACACCACAGAAGCATGCGACAACATTAAATGCATTATTTATGTTAGAAAATATACGGAAAAATAGGTGAAAATTATTAGCTTGCTAACTGAGTACATAGAAACTCCTGTAGAGATTAGACAAGACTCACTGAGTCCTATGTTACTTAACTTGATTATGAATAAATTAATAGAGAAATTCAAACCACTTCCCGGTTATCAACTAGCAAATATATTATGCTGACGATGCGGCTCTAATCGCAGACACAGAAAATACATTACAGTATGCTTCATCAATTTGTTACAGTAGCAAAAACTTATAACATGACGGTGTCAATAGAAAAAACAAAATCTTTGACAGTATCAAAGGAACCCATACGATGCAAGTTAGAGATAGAGAGGATGATGATCGAACAAGTCATGTCTTTTAAATATCTAGTAGTTCTTATTACCAGTGATCGAAATATGAACCAAGAGGTAAAAACAAAACAACAACAAAAACAAAAACAAAACAACATGTGATGCAAGGTTCAAGAATGTCTGGTTGTTTACGAGATGTCACATGGAGAAAAAAACATATATCAATAGAAAATAAGGTAAAAATATATAAATCAACAGTTAGACTCATAATGATTTACGGAGCCAAAACCCGCGCCGAGACCTCTAAATCCAAGCAACTTCTCAGGGCAGCCTAAATGAGTACTTTAAGAACAATCATCGGAAAAACAAAATTAGACCATATACGCAATGAAGATGTGAGATAATAATGCAACATAGCTGACATAGTGAAGTTTACAAAACATCGAAGAAAAGAATGGAATAGTTACGTCGGAAGAGCTGAAAACAACAGATCAGTCAAAATAGCGCGTGACCTAAAACCAGTTGGAAAGCTCCTAAGAGATGGAGAGAAAGTTGGATTACATCGCCCGGAGAAGCAATTTAGCAAACGTGAAGAATCACATGCTAAAAAGCCTAAACAAAGACGAAGAAAATAAAGAAGATGTCAATGCGTGATTGTGTTCTAATAAGTGTTTAGCGTAGTTAGATTTTTCTGGGTGTTTGTATTTGTTTGAGCGTATGTGTTCTTTGTATCTGGTATCAAAATTTCTAATTGTGTGACTTCTCCGATATATCACCGAAATAAGATTTTTAAATACATTTAACATTCTGATGGTGGCCTATCGAATTCATTTCCTGAATTGCTCATTTATAATCTTTCGTTTTGATTGGTGTGTCAATCAGTTTTGTGTTGTATCCATTGCTGTATGCGATTTGTTTAATAATCGAAATCTCTTTGGTGTAATCGCTGTTATTTTGAGGAACTGTAAGAGCTCTGTATATCAAGAACCTATAGGCTGCTTATTTATGTGTTGGATGGCGACACGAGTTCTATAAATACAGTGTTCGAGTTTGTTCCTAGAATTACTTTGATTGTTTAGGTTTAAATAATTAATACATTTGTTTTGTTCTATTTGTAATGTACAGTTTATGTTTGAGTGTATAGTATTAATAAACATTACGAAATCACTAATAAAATAAAATGAACTATTAATACATGGTAAAATATCATCAACGTAACGGAAGATTGATTTGATTCGAAAATTCGATCTTCTAAATGTTCCATAAACATATTAGCTAAAGGTGGTGCAATTGGACTTCCCATAGGTAAATTGTCTTTCTGAAGATAAATTTGATCATGAAAAATAAAATAATATTGATTAATGCAAAGTTGGAATATATTCTTTGAGGCTTTCGCAGTTTCTCGAACTGTCTATATTGCAATTTTCTTTCGGTTTAGACCACGTTATCATTTGGGAACTACACTCAGCATTATCAGGTGAATAGAGGGAATACAACAGTGTTCTATTAACTCTGAAGATGCTAGCTGAAATGTCTTGCGAAACGTTAGTTTGTATGCGTGGTTCACCAACAGCTAACAGGCATAAGCCGATTAAGTATTATTGTCCTGGCAAACAAAATACATTAACATCAAATCCTTAGCCGCCCCAAGGTTTAAATAATCTCAGCACACGGCCGTCTATAGGCAGGCAGGGTCTACGAACAAATATTGCTCAAACAAATGCTTGTAAAGGCAGACAAACGGCAGGTCAGACCTTAGCTGATAATGCTGGGTGTATTTCCCAAATGACGACGTTGTTTAAACTGAAAATAAATTGTAATATTGACAAATTTGGAATAATCAACTCATTTCATTTTGTTAATTCTACAGTTTTGTTGATAAAAATATTATTTAACGAAGGAATCAACTCTAGATGAGGTATTTGTGAAAACATATGTGTAATATCGAAACTAACTAGCTTGCATCGTGATGGTAAACTTAAACTGGGCAACTTATTGATTAACATTCAGTTAAAAATTTTACCGAATTAATCAACACTCTCAAGAACAGTAAAAATGTAGTTGTTTAAGTTCTTATTTACTATGTAAATTTAAATTATAGTGAGTTAATCTTATAGTTCATTATGATGAGATCGCAGAAGACAAGATGTTTCGGGCTAGTTATTACATTAATTAAATTCTGCTGCACAGTGTTTATGTTATTACATTTTAACATATTATACTAATGGAAAGTATTCTTTTGCAATTTTTTTGTAAGTATTTAACAATTTTATAAAAATACCAGTAATTTGTAGTTAATTGCGCTTCCACGTAACTGCAAAATATAGTGAGAAGGAAATTAATGGTAGTAGAATTAACAAACCACAGTAATTTTAGTTACAATTTGAAACAAGAACAAATTGCAAATATTCATACCAACTATGCATTACAGTCAATTGAGAAAGTAAATATAATCCTAATTACACGCAGCCTAAAGGGAATTTTAATTAAATGTTGCTTTTATACGTTCAGAATAAACAAACTCTTGAATGTGTATCCAAATTAATAACATTGTTATTACATAATACATTTCCTTTCTGTATTTACTACGTTTCACTGTCATTTTGTAAAGAGGTTATTGCAGGTATTTGTGAATAAAACATATTTATAATGTGGAAACAGGCAGAAGGTAATGAGAAATAAAGGAAGCAAGAGCATACAAAGTAATTCACAAACGAACGGAACGCGCTATTAAAATCCTGTACTTATGTGGACGATGGTGTAATATTAACATATTTACAAACGGATTTTAACCCCATTCTCTCATTGATCTTTGAAATAAGATAAGCCGATAAGGATTAAACTTTAGTTGTACGAATAGTAGCATTCTCTCTGGATGTTACAACAGTTAATTGGATTTGCAGTGACCACTACGAGCTAATGCTTTGCCATCACTTTACATATTATCTTTAACCCTGGTGCCCTAAGTTTAATTAAGTAGTTCTACATGCATTTGCGTTTCAGCGAAAGGTTCTACAACAACAAATTAGATGTTAACCCTCGGACACCAAACCCAAAAGCAAGCACAAACAATTTGCAAAACTTCGTAAAAGATGTGTGTGCTTTATGTTATTTGTTGTTCAACATTTATATTTGGAAAAGGTAGAAATTATTAAAGGAGCAAATTGGTGTGAAGTTCGTCTGGTTTTCCCGCATTTGAATTAGAATTTAAATGTTCGTTGGATTGGATCAATGAATTACTTTAATTCGTAAATAGAACTCTGTGCGCCACTTTTTGTTATCTGAAGTTATTCCTGGTATATGTATTATTATATACCAGCATTTTTAAAGGTATTTCTAGGAATAATTCTCGTGGGGTCTGGTGTCGCTGTTTGTTTTGAGAGTAGGTTGTTAAGATTGAAACACAATAAAGCGGACACCGTGTTTCCAGGCGTGCAAACGTTTTCGTGAACAGTAAAAATAGGGTGAGGTTAATAATTTTTCGTGTAATTTAAAGTTTTACCGTGTTCCCATCATAAGATTCGACGATAAAGTAGGATTAAATACATACAGGAGTCAATACTTTAGTTGAGAATACCATGTGGTCCTTCATATCGTTTTATACGGATAAAAAATGAACGCTGCTTATACATTAACGTTCCCGTGAAGATTCGCCGTTTCAGAAAGAAGTCTGCACCTCAATATTCTCATGGTGTACGATGGTGCAACTTAATCTATTGTTTTATGTTTCGATTGCCAGTGGCGTTATCCGAGCTGCTGCCTTTTCCCTCTTCCTTCTACTTTGGGGCGTCATTAAAGTAAAAAGCAACCGCTTTGGGATTTCTCATCTTTACAGCCAAATTAGGGTATACAGTAATTAATAGACACTGTCAGCAGCCATTATTTGCTTTCAACGTGCTTGTAGAAAATAGAATTAGTCGTATTCTTAGGAAATAAAGCTGCTAGCTAGTTTAGCAATTTATTAACTAACTGTACTGTAGTGCGCGTGTACTACATTTATCGGGTTGCCTTGTTTTGGGTTCGATATGTTTTTGTAATTGTTTATGTAGTTACAGAAATCCACTATCTTCTACAGTCACAAATAAATCGTGCTCTCCAATTTTATCTTTTAATCCAAATATATTTGGTGTTCAGACCTTCGTAAGGTCTTAGCTCCATAGTAGTTACTTCCTGAAGTCAGCTGATATTGATTATGCAATTGTTTTTGATCTTCCAATAAATATCGTAGTCAATGGCGGATCGAGCAACAGGTTTAGACGTCTCCAAGCTCCTTTCTTTAGAGATGATTTATATTTATTTCAACATCTTAGGGTGTAAATGTATAAACCCTTTATTTAATATATTACATACCCGTTGTTTAATCATTTAGTACTTGATACTTTTGTGTGTTTTCCTTCTTGTATGTTTAGCTGCGATATTTGCTTTGATTTCCTTAGTACAATGTAACAATCAAGACTTTCTCCCTGTACTAACCGAAGAGCTCGTTCAATCAGTTTATTGCGGGCTGGCGAAATTGATTTGTTACGCCTCCGCATTTTTTTAATCGGTTATCACTAAAATAATTGTTATGATATTATTACTTTATTGTTAGATAATGTTCCCTTTAGTAGCTTACTTATTAACGTAGACATGGTTCAGATTTAAGAAAAAAAACTTTGTAAACGAAGATTTTTCTAAAAATATGCCTTCCCTAGATACTGCAAATTTGTGCAAATACCTTCTTTCGTGCGGTTATGTTGAGCATATTTCTCATATGAGTTTCCGCGATTTACCGCCAGGATAACGGTGAAGGCTTTTATCCTCGAGAGAATTGCGTGGGCAAAAGTAGTACTTTAAGGCTAAAATATGTTACTGAAATAGAACCTGTAGAACGGTGGAATTAAAGCGAAAAGAAATATTAAAACGCTAAATTGTGAAGAATAGTGAAATCATCGTTAGGTGTACGAATGGACCAAATTGCAATTTCAAATACAACTTGAAGAAATATAGAGCTATCGATGTGTAATCTAATCAGGACACTCTCTGGAACGAAACCCGCGTGTATTTGATTAGACAGCCAGTGATTACAGAGCCATAACAATGACGAATATTACAATAATCAAAGATTATCTTATAAAGTTTCCGTAATTGGGTTATTGCATGATCACTCCATATTATAATCTTCACAATTCTACCGTAGTTAAATCTGAAATAAATGTCCAGTATTGCATAACTACTGTAGTATGTACGTTTAATTTTAAATGGTAAAATATTCTGTGCTTGCAACACGCTATGCCGTATAGCATACAACAACAACAACAACATAAAATGTGGAACTTTAATTCATTCTTTAAATGCTAATTTCATTAATATAAATATAATAGAATATCATAAATATGTGCATTTAAACAGAACTAAAATAGATTCCATGGGTATTTCATCCCTTAGAAGCACTTATCTCTCCATAAACAAGAAAATTTAACTAATGGTTTCTTATTGCTCATCAAGCAAACTTTTCAATTTCCCAAATATTTGAAAATTTCGGAAAATTCAAACAATACTTATTTTACAATACGCGAAAAATTATTCGCTTAATCTATTAACAACTATAATCGGATGGTTCATTACACATAAATAAATTCCCAAATCAGCAAAAGCTTCAGATATATTTAACATTTATAATTATCCTAATTATTATTCAAATGCCTCGTGCTTGTTTAGCGCGTATTCTACCCATTCCATAATAATTCAATATATATGTTATATGTATCAAATACTGGTTTCTTGTTCAGCCTGCATTCTACCTTTTCGACTTAACTTCAACCACTTTAGCACATGATAATTCACAGTTCACAATTTTTCTAAAAAAGATTTTCACAATTAAAGTGCTCATAACATACACCTTTTGCGATTTTCTGGAATGTTAAATTGTTGATATGAATAACATACATTTCTAAGTATAAAGCTCACTCCTCCCACTGGAGACGCCGCTGGTATATTTATCAAAACGAAACTAGGCTCTAACTTCCAAATGAATAAGGTATGCCCATATAATCTTAAAACTTTAGTCCACTATTATAATAATTATATGCCTAAAGTGATCGGACAAATTTCACTTTAGAATGCTGTTACTCTGTAACGCAGTATTTTCAAACTAAGGTTTATATGAACTTTTCTTTTTGTTTTGGTATGGAGAAGTCGCTCCCAAAGTTTGACCAACTATTTCAGGACCACCCTGTATATTCTTGTAGCAACAACCTACTATACAGAACTATTGATACAGATACCTACTATACGTCTGAGAAACTTATCTATTATAGTTTGAACTTTAAAGCAAACTGAAACAATAGCTAAGTTTTCATCAAAATAAATACGTGTGGGTTTTCAGATGACAGCCTATTTCCTTAACCTTATAAGATCTTACGACGTGTCCGGTGACTTGTCCGTATTCATCAAGTTATTTTGTGAAAAAGAAACTGTTACCAGGATTTTAAACAAAAATCAATAGTACAGAAGCAGGTCTATAAGACTAAGTGCAGAAAGGAACTAAAATATCGGCAACGTAACTAGGTAAAGTTCATTTCTGTAGACAGAGCTTCATATGCTAATTTGTATTAAATTAATTGTAGCAGTAGACAACAACAATCTCCAAAAGTTGATGAATCAGGGAAAACTAGAAGGAAGACGACTTCGTGGAAGATCACCGAAACGATGGATCAATCAGATCAAGGAAACCACAGGTTCCCCACTCGAAGAAATCATAAGGAATGCCGAAAACCGAGAACGATGCGTGAAACGTTCAGAAGAACCAATTAATGTAGAAACTACGAAATGAGATACTTAATAATTCATATATAAATCACGACTCCTCGACAACGAGAAAAAACGACTAGACAGAGTAGCAATAACCGAAGATATACACTTATACTCTGTTCATCAGCGTCGATTCCAATTTGAGTACGTAGCCATAACATACATTTCAACGTCTTGAAATTAATAAACATACAAAAAAATTAGATAATAGAATGCGGGGCCTGAAAAATACTGAACCATAACAAATATCAGCAATTTTTGGACACCGCTAGAATTAGAATGAAATCACTCGTTGTCGACTTCAATAGCTGTTTGTAAAACTTCAAATATTTTGCAGACTATGTTGAAACCATCATAATAAGCACTTATCCCTTAAAATTCACTAGAACCTAATTTGATATAGCGTTTCTCGAATCATATTTATTCTAGTCCTATTAGTGAGCAATTTGTCTTTTGAAATATACCAAATATATGGAAATTTGGATGAAGCACTCAAAAAGCCAGGAAATACGAAACATGTATACAGGATATATAGAATGTACAACAGGGGGCATTGAAATAAATAAAAGAAAGCAGCAATCAGAGGAATGCCTAATATAAATGATACACAGAATT
>JABXWE010054036.1:0-12487 GCA_014611495.1 Limonius californicus
TTTTGGAAACAAGACAGTTACACGTAGTTCGTTGTTCAAGCTACTACGATTGTTTTCTCTGGAGGTATTTTTGTGTCGTAGATTGAAATTATTCGTTATAATAGGGAAGTTTATTCCATTCTAAAATCTACGTCACTTAAGAGTTTTGGTTCTTCGATTGGAAGTGATCAACTCAGGAAGTTTTTCCGATATTAATTTACCACAGTTGAAAAGCTACTGTTTTTGCCAGAATAAATGCATCTGGTAAGTTTTTGTTTCAAGCGCTTGTCTTGTTTCGTTCTCTTGGATTTGTTTGCTAACTTTGGTATTTTAAATAAAATTAGGCACGAAGTGTGGGGTAATTAATCCACCCGTAGAGGAATTAAAAGTGATTACGATTAGAAGAAGTTACGTTTCACGGGAATTCCGATCCACTTCGCCGTGCAGATATCTGGATTCATTTGACACCTGCGATTGGAGGTCACATTCCTGCAGACTGCGTGTGGAGATATGAAAAATTCGTTCAAGGGAAGTGAAATTTTATATTTCTGCCTAAGATTTGATTTATTTATCACTTGTTCTAAATTTTGTAACAATATTTAACTATTATTATTATTATTCGTCGTAAATATCTGAACTTTATAATATTGGGGAAATTATACACTTTGTTATGATGTTGTAATAGTACGACAATTTTACGTGGTTTTGTTATATACAGGGTACTCCGACCGTTGTGTATTATTGCGTCTTGTAGTTCAATTTTGGGTCATATTATTATACCTTGTTATTTTACCGCTCGTCTATCCGGGGAGATCTCTTCGTTAGCCTTGCGCATTTAGGTTTTTATGTTTAAGGATTTATGTTGTGTACCGCTACGCAATAATTACTTAGGTTGTGTTTGAGTTGTTTTCAGTAGGGTATTTGGCTACTCCTACGTAAAATTGACTTTACTACTATAATTATTTTTTTGTATTAATACAGATTCAGAAGATTTTAGTTGAGTATTAAATTTTCATTTAGTGGCAATTTGTCTTTTCTTTCCTATACTTTGAGTATCTGACTAAAGCGTGTACTACTACAGAAAGAAAGGTAGGTGAATTCTGGACCTGAGAATCCGACTTTTCTAATTTTTTATATCTAGGATTGTGTTAGTAATTAAGAAGTCGGTGGCGCCTATTTTTTTATCTTATTGGAACTCAGCCCATCTTCGATTAAGTTCACCGGGATGCTAACATAATCATTTTTAGTAATTCATCTACAGAGCAGTGGTGTAGTAAGAAGAGGAGTTTGGACTTTTTCACTAATATTTTTGGTATCATTTTAGTGTGGAATTAATTAGGCGTCACAACTTCATGGAATATAAACCATAACGTCACCAACGCAGTAAACACATAAATGGTAACACTAGAATCGCACCTTGTCTCAGTTTAGAGGATAATCGCATTGCAATCACTTAGTAGGTTCGCAAACCCTATTAATCAGCTATAACGCCAAATATGCAAAACTATCGCCTAGCTACCAACAACACTGTCATGGGTAGATGACCATTGCTAACTCTTCTTAACACCCTGCTACCCTTGTTTATCTCTTAAAATCTAAGCAATACTTACCTTCCCGGACTCTCGTTTAAACCTTTTTAATCCTTACCGGATGTTATTGAGAACCGACAAAAGCTACGTATACTTCTGCAAGTAGTTATTTACTGAGTGTACATTCAAGTAATACCCACAGTAGGCAAAAACCACTGCCTAACAAGACGAATAAAAACTTTGATCGTTATTTATTTACACTATGTGGTTTGGTTAAAGTTTATTGCAATTATTTAATTAAGTAATATATAATTTTATAAATAACATAGTTATTATCAGTTCAGGTGTCAAGGGTCAAATAAATGTCAAAAATTTAATAACACAACTATTGTAGGATAGTATTTTTGTACTAAGTATTGTATACAGGGTGAATCTTAAATGGCGGATAATAGACATACCAAGTGTACCACCGTAAGCTTACGATGTTGGGTCAAGAAACACGGTGAAGGATTTTGACAGTTGTAATACAGAACTCCTAGTGTAAAGATGTTACATTATTAAAGTATAAAAAACGTATTGCGTTACATTTAATTAACAATACTACATTTGGCGACGAGGATGGGATAAAGAAGGGGTTTATATGAAATGGATAGCTGAAATGGCCACTCCTAAAGCAATATCTACAAGAGAAATGGAAGAAGAATCTGCTAAAGGCCCTAAAATAACTGAGAGATACATTAAGAGAAGGGAGAAATTTTGGAGAGAATTTACAACAATTCATAAAAATCAAAGACGAGCTGTGCATACTAGGAAAACTTATGCTTAGAGGCAGTCGATTAGTAGTCCCAAACAGTATGATAAAAAGGATTTTACAGATTGGACATGAAGGATATTTAGGCCAAACCTTAATGAAAAGAAATTTGAGAACGAAAGTTCGGTGGCCTAATATGGATATTCATATTGAACAATTTGGAACAAAGTGAAAATGAATGTCAACTAGTTTCATTACCCAGACCTCCAGAACCGATGAAAAGAACTAAATTACCGGAGAGGTCTTGGCAACATGTAGCTTTAGATTACTTAGGTCCACTACCTTCGGGACAATATGTGTTCGTGATTGTAGATTACTACTCAAGATTTATAGGACTAGAATTTATGACGACTATAGCATCTACAAAAACCATAAAAATGCTTACTAAATGGTTTAATAGACATGAAAATCCAGAACGGATACACTATCACAATGGGTCCCAGGTGATAAGTCAAGAATTTAAGTCGTTCACTTTAGAAAATGGAACTAATATTTATTACTTATCACCATTATGGCCGCAAGCCAATGGCGAAGGAGAGAGACAAAATTCGTCAATACTTCAAAGATTGAAGATTGCAAATATAGAAAAGAAGGATTGGGAAGAAGAAATACGGAAGTACTTACTCATGTACCACAGTACACCTCATTCAACAACTGGAAATGCACCAGGTGAACTATTTTTTGGGCGCATGTTGAGAAACGAGCTACCGAAATAGATAGTACCAGAGGAGTCGATGATGAAGAAGTACGCGGCTAAGATGCCAGAAAGAAAGAAAAAGGAAAACAGTACAGTGACAAGAGAAGAAAAACAAAGGAAGTGACATAGAAGTAGGTTGAATAAATTATCGTCGACAATAGGAGAAGAAAAGTTTACAGTACCTGAGAAAAAAAGGGAGTGCAGTGATTTTAGAATCTCCAAAACGGAAGCAGTTAAGGAGAAATTCGCAGTTTCTCTTAAAATATCACGAACCGGACTGTGAACCGGCTAATGAGAATATAACCACGGAAAACAATAACCAAAATAGAGGTGATTTAAATCAATGTGAATAAGGGAGTGCTACAGGCACATCTAAACTTCACAGAATTAGGAAACAACCTCATTACTTGGAAGACTATGAGTTAGAATGTTTTGACAGTTGTAATGATGGCTGATGGCTTGAAAGGGCGAGATCTAGGACGCGGTTTTCCAAGCATCTCTATGCACTTAGGCCACATTTGGCCCATTGTACACCCTAACTAAGAATTTTGCCTATCTGGGGTAATTCCAACCTCAGCAGTGATTTTTAACGTGTCACACATCGCAGTGGCACGGGACCTACGGCTTAACTTCTTATCCGACGGAAGGCGCATTTTCAGATTTTTCCCCGCTAGAAAAATCTCGCCGACCTCAGCCAGGTTCGATCCCGCGTCCCTCGGATGACAGTTGTAATACGGAACCCCGAGTATAAAGATACAACATTATTAAAGTATAATAACCGTATTGTGTTACATTTAATTAACAATGCTACACTATCTGATTCTGGATCAAAAATGGAGCGATATATGTAGTCTTATACCGATTTGCTGTTAACCCCGTAGATGAGTTATTGGCAGTCTTAAGTTGGATTCCGGGTTCCCTATCGTGCGATATTTTTAAGAAATGATGACGTTTAACTGTAGATTAATCAACAATAGGAATCACCAATCTGTAATTGTAGCCGTCATACCCTTGGTTTACCCAGAACTTCTATCCCAAGTTTAAAGCTTCCGCAATGCGTCAGTTTTCCAAAAATGTTGCAACAACGTACAATAGACACAAATTTCACATTTTAAAACGGACGTAGGATTTGAAGTAGTTTTTTTATTTGACTTTTAATGACATTTCTGTGACAATTGGTGATCAAAACGCCGTGTTTAATTCTCTTTGCATTCATTATCTTAGTCTTACCTTCAGTTTAGTTTGATTTTAGTTTATTTGTATTTGATTTTCCCAAATTAGCGCCATGGAGTACAGTTTCGTGGAGTATGCAGATATGTCTTTGATTTTAGGGGAATATCGTAGCAATTATCATGCTGCTGCTAATTTGTATGCCGAACGGTATCCAAATGTTATTCGATGGTTGGGTCAACGAATGCGAGAAACTGGAAGAATCGCACCCGCTCCAGTAGCTGACAGTGGCCGTCCTTATTGAGTATTGTTACCACTGGTTGAAGAAAATATCTTTAATGTAGTCGAAAATGAACCAGAGCAAAGTACCTGATCCATTGTTAGAATGTTTGATGTTAGCCAAAGAATAGTTCATCGCTTATTACATGAAAATGGCTTGCACCGTATCATTCTCAACGAGTACAAAGATTATTACCAGAAAACTATCAGCAAAGAGTCAGATTCTGCAGATGGTTACTTCGTGAGCAAGAGAGGGATCCTGGTTTTATTGGACATATCTTGTGAACTGATAAAGCTACGTTCACCAGAAATGGAAGATTTAATATCCATAACATGCACCAATGGACCTTTGAAAACCCCCATGCACTGTACCAAACAAATCATCAAGTTCGGTTTAGCGTTAATGTCTTCTTCTTCTTCCTTTACCTTGGAATTTCTTCCTGTTTGCTTGGTCTTTCTATTCGGTTGACGATGAGAACCAGCTCTGTGCTCATCCCATGGGCGGTCGTCCTGGTGGTCTCTTTCCCTCTGGTCGTTCTGTTTTACAAACTCGAGCCAGTCTTCCTCGATCCATCAGGTCTACATGGTCATTCCACTCTTTCTGTTCTTGGTCCATTTTACTACGTTTTATATATTGCATCTTTCTCTAATGCTGTTGTTTGTTTGCCTATCTTGTAGCTTTAGGTCTAATATTGAACGTAGCACTATCATTTCTGTAGTTCGCATTTTTCGTTTTGTTCTTTTTGTTACGGTCCTTATCTCTGTAGCATACGTTAACACCGATCTAACCATTGCTTTGTATATTTTAACTTTGCCTTCTGTCCTGATGTATTTGTTGTTCCAAATGATGTTTCTCAAGCATCCTGCTATCTGCGTTGCTTTTATTGATTGTTCTTGGACTTGGGCGATCAAGTCTATGTTACTACTTACATCAACTCCCAAATATTTAAAACTCATAACCTGTTCGATTATTGACCTTTCTACTTCCAGCAAACAGCGGATGGGGCCTTCTAATATAACCATTGCCTTAGTTTTTGCTATCGATATTTCCATATTGTATTGTTTACTTGTTAGGTTAAATTGATGCAATAGTCGTTGGAGATTGTCCTCGCTGTTAGATATTAACACTGCATCGTCAGCGTAACATATTATATTGATGTTCGTATTTCCCACTCTGTATCCTGTTTTGTTTTGTACAGATCTTATTATCTTATTCATTATTAGATTAAAAAGGAATGGACTAAGCGAGTCACCTTGTCGTATTCCTGTATTTATAGTTATGGGGTTTGTGTAACCTTTATTTGTTGCTACCTCAGTTGTGTTGTTTGTGTTAATATCGTTTATGGTGTCTATTATTTGTTGCGATGTTTTCTTCGTGAAGGATGTCAATAATGTCCGTTTTTCTGACTCGGTCAAACGCTCCTTTCAGGTCTACAAAACATAGATACATGGGATGTCATATTCTATTGATTTTCCCACCATCTGGCGCAGCATAAATATCGCATCTAGTGTGCTTCTGTTTTTTCTGTGTATCACTCATTAAAGAGAACTTTTGGTATAAGGGAAGACCGCCAGTATGCAGACACATTGTCTTTGTGTCGTCACTGCCGGTGCTTGTTTTGGCGTTCGCTGGGACATCCATGCGTTAATGTATATGGGGTAGTATTATTGGTAATAGGCTTATAGGACTACACATTTTGCCTGATCGTCTAAACGGGAATAATTTTGGTGAAATCTTAGACACCGATTTTAGGGATCTATTAGATGATGTACCATTAGATTTAAGAAAAACATGTTTTTCAAATGGACGGGGCACCAACACACTGTGGAGTTCAAACACGAGAATGGTTAAATCATGAACTTCCAGAACGATGGATTGGTCGTGGCAGTCCATTACCTTGGCCACCAAGAAGCCCAGATTTAAGCTGTCTTGATTTTTTCTTGTGGGGAACATTAAAAGTATTTGCGTATGCAGTGGAAATTGATACTTACAATGACTCGACGAAACAATATGCTTCAAAATCTAAAAGGGAGCATAACACGTAGGTGTATGAAATGCATAGAAGTTGGGAGTAGCCACTTTGAGCAATTGCTGTAATTTACAAAATAAAAAACTTTAAATGTAGTCGATATTTCCTTACCAGTAATGTACTGTTAATTCAAAAATCCAAGCAGCACATTAAAATTAGAATATTACCACGAAGGAGGTCTAATATGCCTGTATACAATCTCCTTGGGTTCCATATTAAATCAAGTGCGTTGCTACGTGAATCCCAGGGGACTTAACACACAGCTCAGTACGACTGGCCATACAGTGTTGGTAAGTTTACAAAATTTTAATTAAGAATTCTTCCAAAACTAAACGTTCTCGAGCAAAACTCCGGTAGAATTGTTTGCTCAGTTTTTGAAGCAGAATAGCGTGTTATAAATATTTTCCGCCATTTAAAATTCACCCAGTAGTTTTGTATACCTTTGTATTTGTCAACAAAAGTGTTTTTTCTAAACGTTGTGGTTAAAATGCTAGCCGCCTTGTATAATAAATTATTGCCTTTTCAAGAATTGAGATTCGTCGTAGAGAGATTAGGTAGAAGTGAAAAATGCAGGACAGTCAGTAAGTCAGAGTATGGATTATCAGATAGGTGCAAAATTCACGTGCTTGGTATACGTGAAAAACAATATGTGTGTTGATTAATTGTTGAATGCAATGAAGTGGTGTTTACTTAGGGATTTACTGCCGGTAAGTTGGTGTAGATGACCTCTGTGCTGTAGTAGTTGTTTAATAAAACTGTAAATAATAGTTCTGCTTTTGATGATCTAGCACAGTTACAAATTGTAATCACTGTGTTACTGTGGTGCAATTACGACTGGGGGAGGTCGTTTGGTGATCATAAGAACATGGGTATACGCCTGTATTCCGGTGGTAACATTCGGTTGCGCGGTACCCGTCACATGTTTGGTACATCAAACACTATCTACTAAAGACAGTCCTCTAAATCCGGGGTCGGCAATCTGCGGCCCGCGGGCCGAACGTGGCCCTGTAGGACTTTTCGTAAGGCCCGCGTAGTTTCGTAAAAAATCATTATCATCACGTTGCGGCGGCGCGGCGGTCGATTTCACCACTCTTTTTTACCCTTAAGTCAAGAGATCAAAAAATTGTCACCTACCCGAGGGGTGGTATATTGTTGAATACCAATATTCCTTCTCATTTCTCCATAAAGTAATCAACAAATTTTACTTTTCATCGTACTTTATTTTAATATCGACTTATTTAAACAAAACAGTATGAAATTGCGTAACATAAAAGAATTATGAGCAAATAGGAACCAATTTACTACAGTGAAAAAATTGAAAACTTTGCAAGGGTTTACTTCAAGGGCTAAGCTGTCGGCAGTCCCATTTCGATTGGTTCCTGCTATTGATTTTACTAATCGTACAACTGATTTTATAATAGTGAATCTGTGATGTGGTATACTAGAACCTACCACAACCTCAATAGCTCGCAGGGACTCATCGGAAGGGTAGTGACTGCCACCATGCCAGCAGGCACACTGAATGGAGGATGAATGCCTGTAACCGACACAATTGCCCTTCTCGCAGGAGCGGATTCAAGATATCGTAGATCGAAAAATATACCACCTTCTGACTTATGACTTAAGATAATGTCATTGTTTCATAGATGAGTTTACAAAATCTCTTTTATGAAGGTGTCGCACGATGTCCACCCCCCTGGCCGCCATCACTTATTGGTTACTCAATTGGCCCGATCCTTCGAAAAGGTTGCCGATCCCTGCTCTAAATGTAACCCCACTCCGAACGAGAAATACCAGGGACGCTCCTGATGTGTTGCCAGAGGTGAGCTGCTAGATGCTACATGAGACTGTACGGAGGGAGACTCAGCCCCTTGTAAGTAGAAATGCGGAATTTGCAATGCTAATGTAGTAATGCATTGTTACTTGTGTGTTCCATGCTTTGCTGGTGTGCGCAGAAATGAGACTTGACTGTTTGTTTAGTTTAGGACTGCACTGCGTGCATGTATAAACTAAAGCTCTAGAATCCTGACCATGAGAAAATCGATTTTGGATCCCTAGCGGTAAGTGTTTAGTTATCTATTACTGTTAGTTAGTAAAAAACCCACGGCCCGTCCCGGCGAAAAACGACTTTTCCTACACAATCTTAAAAAGTAAAACAGAACAAGGGGGTTTACATGATTTCGTTGTCACTCGGCACTGGGCAATTTATGACAGTACCTGTATATTATGTAGTTGACGTTTTCATTACATATTTGACTTTAAACATACCTGATGTATTTCCGGGTTAACATAAGGCACCATCAAGCTCTTTTAAATAATAATCAAATGTTGAATTAACTGTGTCCTTTTCTCCAGCAGAAAATGTTGAATTAATACGCTTTGTTAAGTGAATTCCAAATCGGTAACTGAGCAGTGGACATACATATTAGATCAAAATTATTTTACCTGACTTTAACAGAAATGCAATGAGTTTTGCTCAATTTTACAGGAACTTGTGTATGTCAGATTTATACCAAATGGAAAATCGTGTATAATTTTATAGATTTTGAAAGCACTTCGTGATTATCAACAACGTTGAATTGTTTGTTATTTGATATAAAAATTACCTAGAAATCCGATAACCTCCCATTTGTTAATATAAATTCATAATAGCTGGCTGAAAGAATTTTGTTATAAATCTCAGAATTACCTACTGTGTATAGAAACGTATTTAATATTTTTTTCTTATTATACTTTCACTGCCAAACATTCACTAAAAAACTTGAATATTTTATTGCTATGAGAAATATCACAGCTGTAAACTCAATAATTCTCCATAACGTTAAAAGTCCATATTTGAAAGCAAAAACATATGTAACGGTTTACGCATACTCGACTAACACGAGCCAGTTTCACTCGATTAGTTTTATTAGAAAACACATATACCGTTCATAGTTCAATTATATGTGCAGTTTGTTTCCAGAACTGAACGCAGTGGCGTACGGTCCTCATTCTTGCTCTCGTTCGAAACGCATTCGTAAATTGTAAGTAATTTGCGTAGTTTTTGAAGAAAATTGTGGAAAAATTTAAAGAATTTGCTCTTTCTTAAAATAAAACAGCGTGGGCTTGTTCGCCAAGGGAATACGAAATTTATTTAAGTGCAAAAATTTTTGGAAATATTAGATTTAAGATGTATTGCCACATTTAAGAATATACAGGCATTTGAATTATTACTACAGTATGTTTAACAAAATTTTCAATCAAGGTTAACTGGGAAAACAAAACGGGTTCATTTACTTATTACTTATTATAATTCAGTTGTTACAATTGTTTATTAGTCTAGAACACATAACTCACCGTTTGCAAGGATTACGTTTGTTCAAGTTTTCCGAACCTAGTTAAAGTAGGCATTTAAATTGCTTGATAAACCTGGACGGATTTTATGTAAGTTTTTTCAAGATATTCAATTATGAGGATATAGGAGTTCAGTTATTACTACATTGTTTGCAGTCGGTGCTAAGACTAATAAGAAAGAAAAGTTCGTATGAACCTAAAAGTTAGGTTACATTTTTCTAATGAAAGGTGCTAGAGGCAATCGAGGGCTAGAGGTCAGTGAGTTAGACTTTTATGCGGAAGGTCTAAGGCTCAATTTCCAGTATCGGAACATTGGATTTTTAACAGACGTTTGGCTTTGCGAGGGCAATAGCAAACCAGAAAGTATTCTGCTTAGTAAATTTTCACTAGGATAGAAGTGCTTACACTTTCCGTGGCCAGAGCCCACGTCAAGCTGTAGGTCCTCTAGTAGTTTAAACCGCGCTACATCAACATAGGAGAGAAGATTGTTACGTTTCGTAAACGACAAAACATTCCAAGAAGAAAAAGGTGCTACATTGTTTTCACACTTTTGACTTTACTTACTGAACACTAGCATAGCCAGTCATTAAATACCATTACACACTATTATTCAGGTCATAAACCGCCTTTTTCGTTCCACTGTTACATCGGTCTATTCTCTACTACGTGTTTCTCCTCAGCGCTACTGTAGAAACACAGAGGGCATACAGTTTAACATCAAATCCGAACAACAGAAATTCCAGGAACGATTTTTAGCATTAAGATCCCACTGTTGCAAACCGAATTGGGGAACTGTGTGTGGTGGGTTGCAGCACAAGATTTTGAGTTATTGCGTGGTAATGCCGAGGAATGGACCCTCAACCATAATGGAAGTTTTGCCCAGAAAGCGAGGGCTCTGCCAATTGAGCAAATACCACACACTTTATACACTACACTAATTTCTGAACACTAATTATTAGACATATTGAAATAACGAAAAGAATCAGTCCAGGTTTGCCAAGCAATTCAAATACCTACTTTCAGCAGATGCGAAAGATCTAAAGAATTTTACAAGAAAATCGTTATGCCTTCAGAAATAAATGTTTTGTGTTGGGGTTGAGTAATAAATAATTTTATTAACTGAACTAATTATTAGATAATTTTAATAAATGTTACATACTGTATGGCTTAAGTAAAAACACATGTTTTGTGTAAGACAACCTGTATTGATACCATCTTGTTGGTTAGGGAATTTTTTATTTACTTCTTTGGTACGTATTTCATCGTTCTGCCATCGTTCATATATTTAAATATTGTTTTGAATGCTTTGTTTCTAACAAGAGACAGCGATTTTCCCTCCTATACGTGTGTTGCGGTTTTTTAAAGTATCACAGACATAGCCGACCTACAGCTTAACGAGGCCTCCGAATCACGGGAAGTGCAAACACTTCTATTCCAGAGAAGATTTACTAGGCAGAATACCTCGCTGGTTTGCCATTGCCTTGGGAGGGAGAATTACCAATAAAGATCCGGTGTTCCGGTACTGGGAATTGAACCACAAATCTTCAGCGTAAACGTCTAGCCCACAAGCGCCTCTACTGAGACACTAATTACGATAAACTCTGACGAAATAAGACAAAAACAATTAAAAGTTGAATATTTGACTAATAGTGTTAGGGTCGACCTTACGGAGGACGAATAAAAACTACTGAATTTTCAATTTAAATACGGTTGTTTACTGATCTGTCAGTAAATGTTGGGCAGTTGTAGTCACCGGGTGTCTTCCAGTCCCCTGCCTCTGGATTAGGACTCGAACAGGATACGGATCTGCCGGCTAGTTGCTGGCCGCAGTCATTCGTAATCGTACAGTAATTACGACAATTGTGCATATCTTCTGGTGCACCAATCCTCCAGAACAAACCAGGCACGTGGCGAACTCCCTCAGCCCGCATTGATATTACATTCCTAATAATAATTATAATAATTCGATGTATGCGCCTATTCGAGGCCACCTCTGCCGACTGACTACCTCCCGAATGCTTGCTAGGTAAATAATTATTAACCATGCCACTTATTAGCTGCTCATATAGCTACTTGTATTTACTATGCTACTCTGGGTCTCTGTTATTCATAGGAATCACGGGGGCATCAGCGCCACATGCGAAGGGGTGAGTATAATCAGTGTCGACACCCTCGCGTAAAAGTCAGTCGATGCCACCTTGACATTAATATTGCATTCAAAATAATAATAATAATAATAATAGTAGTTCGACATACGCACATTTACGATGCAACCTCTGCCGACTGACTACTTCCCGAAACGATTGCTAGGGGAATCATGATTGATCATGTAACACACACTATCTACTCATGTAGCTACTTATATTCACTACGCTACTATTTCCAACAACTACTTACATAGACACACCAGTCTTGTATAACAATCATAATATAAATAATTCAACATTGTCTCAGCCACACAGCGCTGTAGACGGTTGTTCCACTCCTCATAGCAGTGCTGGAACTCGGATACTGGAATAGCCCTCACATGGCCGGTCACAGCCGTTTGAATTTTTTCCAGTGTCCCAAAATGACGTCCCTTGAGGTGATTTTTCAGTCTCGGGAAGAGGAAAAAGTCACAAAACTCAAGTCGAGCGAATAAGGGCTAAGCAGCCACAGG